>VWZF01001684.1:293670-393453 GCA_013396755.1 Sclerurus mexicanus | reverse complement strand
CCCCCCCCCCCCCACTAAGTTATTCCTTGCATTGGAATAAAACTCATTGAGTAGTTTGTTCATGTTGTTGAATTGTTTGTAACTTGATGTGTTTGCATTTTCTCCTTCAGAACAGCAGCCCAAAATCCGTGGTTGGCTTTTGGCCAGTTACGATGGCCAAACAACAGGACTCGTGCCAGCTAATTACATCAAAATCCTGGGCAAAAGGAGAGGTAGGAGAACAGCAGACCTGGAAAGGATTCCAAAGCAACGGCCAGCCTTTCCCAGCACGTCTGGCGGAGGAGCCACTGCTGCTGTGACTTTAGAGGAGCAGGAAGCTGCTTTTGAAACTGTTTTTGCTGGAAGTAGCAAAGTTCCCGTTGTGTCGGACTCCACTGTGGTCAGTGGAGAGAAACAGGAACTCTAATGCACTTTTATCAACAAAGCAACTGAACTGTGCTTTATTGGTGCAACGTAGGGGTTTGTTGAAAATCTGGTTTGTAGTGGAACACTGATGGGTCTGTACCAGTTATTGCTGCTACTGACTGGTGAAGGGGTGGAGAAATGATTGCTCAAATTTGTAGTATTTATTTTGGACTCACCTAAGGCTGTACATTAGTGATTCTGTCCAAACACCTGGCAGCAGCTCTTGAGATAAGGAGAGTTGAGGCACTTAAAACAAACAAAGGAAAAAAAATAGAGACTGCCCTATTCTCATTAAGGGGACAAACTATTGATGAAATGGAGGATTAACACCCAGTCTCCATTAGAGTATTGGCTTGACAGAGGCCTCTTCAATAATGTGCAAAGGGAAGGTTGGTTTCTGTAAGGTGCGTTCCAAAACTGCAGGCTGAGGCCCATAAAAGAGTAATGGCACATTGTTTCCCTCTGAAAGGAGGGAGAACTGCAAGAGATTTAGGTGACACATTTGAACAGTTACATGTTTTAAGTTGCATTTCATGAGAAGGAGGGCTCTGTCATAATGACTTCAGCTCACAGGAGAAAGGGACTTGTGAGGAAGGAAGAGGAAATTGGGTTTACAGATGGAGGACAGTGAGGTTTCATCGGTAGTTCCAACCAGTTCTCTCCTGTTTATTAAAAGGACGCTGGAATAAAAGGTATTCACAGGCACTTATTAGTTGTTACTCCCTTCCGTGGGAAACTTTGCATCACTCTTGGCCATTTTGTGTTGTAGCCTGTTAGCTGCCTATCCATAGCCCACCATGTCCATCTTAGCTTATTTCTGTTCCTCATTGGTTTTATTAAATGTCAAAACACCTCTCCTGCCTCCCATGCCTCTCAAGCATGGATTTGGGGCTAGTCAAAAGTAATTGGAGCAGCAAAGAAAAAGTGACATTTCTTGCTTAATTGTCTTCAGTGAAGGTCTTGGAGTTGGACAAACTCTGTGCTGCCTTTCAGGTGGTAAATTTTGCATCTGCCCATAACATTTGAGGGCTCCAGTTTATCAAAAGCCATACAAATATGAAGACTGCTCAGAGTATTTAGTATTTTCTTCATATTGGTGTTTGAGAATTCTGTCCTGAAATACCTGTTTTGGTTTTTTTGTTAAATGAAGCAAAGATAATTAAACCCTTTTTCCTTGTAGTATGTATGTATAACATGCTGAGCTTCTGAAGGTCACATCAATGGATTAAATAAGTTTGTCTTAATCACTAAAATAGCTTTTTTTATTTTAAAGGTTCTCAGAAGTGTAAGTAGGGCACATGCCTTTGCTTAATGGATGGAGTAGTTCCAGTTTGACCGTTCCTACATAGGTCTTCAACACCCATTATGCGTTAACAAAGCTTTCAGTATTTATGTTTTAATTGCATTTGCTGGCCTTGAGTTTTCAGAAGGCTGTTCAGCACAACAAAACTCTGAAATGAGCACAATTTTATTGAGTGGTTGAAAAGACAGATATCATGCTAGAAACTTGGATTTTTAAAGTAATCTGAATGCCTGTTGTTGATGAACAGCAAGAATTTAAGTGGTTGTGCTCAGGTATTGGGAGATGGTGATTAGAATAATTTATACTAAATTGTTAGGTTTTCAAGTGCAGATGTAGAGGACAGATTAGTTAAAGGGCAAGTGAGAAACTTGAAATTAAGTTTAATAGGTTTAATACAGAACATATTCCTGAGATGTTTCCCTGTGTACCAGGGCACAGAAGAAAATTATATTTGGAAATTATAACTGTGTTGAAATGAAAATAGCAGAAAACATTCTGAAATATAAAATGCAGAAAGGATAAAGGGGAAAGGGGGTGTAAAGTGTACAGTTCTGTTTGCAGTGTCTATTCCTGGAGGGAATTAATTTGCTGTCATGAGATTTAATCAACAGACTGCCAGCCTGTCTCATGTCAGTGAAAGATTTCAATCAAAGGAAGGGTCGTTTAATAAATGAATAAATAAACCCCAAACTTTTTTTTTTGGTAGAGTATCCATTTAATTAGATTTTTTGGTTGTCTGTCTTTTTTTTTTTTTTTTTTCTTTCTGGCTCAGAACAAGTTGAGAAAACAGTGCCATGATGTTTGTTGGAATGTTTAAATCTTACGGATTTTTGGAAAGATGAGTTTCATTTGACTTTCAGGTCATACAATTTTGAAAACAATTCTTTTAGTAGGAAGATGGGTTATTCAAGAACTTAGCTGACTTGTTCTCATAGTAGTTTGACTCAGCCTACCAGTCACTAACTGTCATCATTGTATCTGTTAAATCTTAACAGGAATTCTAATCCTTTCAGTCTTGGGATTACTTTAATTGGAAGAGAGGGCTCTGAGGAAATTAAGTTAGTTATTTAACTCCCAATTAATTGTACTGATTGCAGAAGGGTATTAAAGTTCATTGAAGTAAAACATATACTATGCTTTAAGGTTTTGGTTTTTTTCTTTTTAATGCACACAGTAACATCTGGTAACAAATGTGAGTCCTACAATTCATTGTCTTTTTTGTCCACATGTCAGGCTACAGAAAAAAAGACCTCAATGAACACTGAGTGGAAAAGGAAGGCTGGTGGCCAGGCTGCTCAAGGCTTAACCAAGTTTAGGAAGGGGAGAAGACCAAAAGGAGCAGGTGTGGCTGCAGCAGGAGTGTGTGGAAGAGAAGATCAGGACAGACAGGTTGAAATGTTGCTTCACTTCTGCATTAGGCAATCAGCTCGTATTTGGAGGTCTGTACATACTGAGTTAGCTTTATGTTACGCTTTGGAACTGCTCATATTCTTGTAGCAGACCTAAAAGTCTTGAACAGACCTCTGAACTTTTGTTTAGATAAGGTTTGAGTTTATTCTTACTTTAATTTTATTGATATCAACCACTTTCTGCTTGGATACTGTGATCCAGTTCTGAGTGGCTCTCTGGGTGCAAGCAGAACATGAACAAGCACATGCTCAAAGCTTTGTTCAGGTTTCTGAATATTAAATCTAAAATACTCTGCTTGTCTAGGAAAATTTAATAAATTGCCCACTTTTGCACAGATTCAGAAGCTCTTCTTTGTGTGGAACTGGGCTGCAGCTGGAATATTAATGTGGTTCTGACTTAATTGTCTTGGTAAATGCTGAGGTAAATACAAAGCAAGTAGAGTTTCTTACCAATGTGATCTGTTTGCAATGAAAATTTCCCTGTGTTCTGTGGCCACACTGAACACAGCCTTTAAACAGGTGGGTAATCTCTCCTTGGAGCAAATATACTCGTATAACTGGTTTAACTAATAAGAGAGGCGTGATACCAGTGCAGGGCACCCTTGGATCTTTATCTGCTTTGAGCTACTGAAATTGCCTAAATTTCACACTAGTCCCAAAGCTCTTGAGATTTGAGCAAATGACACAGATTATTTATGCTGTCAGAGAGTCTCTTTGGAGTTTTTTGGCTTTAGAAATGAAAGATTCAAAAAGATAGTTCCAGTACCTCTGAATTATGGTAACTGATCAAGCGCAGTCTCTAGAATAGAAAATGAGTAAAATTTAAGATGTAGGGTTTTTTTTTATTCTCAAATATTGATATTGGTAGTTTTTTTCTGCTTTAAGAAAATAAAAAGGGAGGGACTGAACTTCTGCCTAACAGCATAGGTTAATTAAAAATCCACGTTCCAGCTCTCTGACATAGCATCAAGTTTCCATTCATCATGAAATAACTGAATCTTAATCCACAGTCCACTTTATTCTGTGGATTGTTGTGGGATGGTATGAAACGAGTGTCTTCTGCTTGCACTGAGACCCAAGGAAAGCCTTCAAACTGACTTAGAGAATTGGCATTTCACACACTTCTCCAAATTGGTGCAATCTTTCATGAACTTCTCTGTGCTGCTTTTGCATTCTCTGCCCTCACTGTATTACTCCAGAGTTTAGGGGTGGGGTTTTTGGAAGAAAACAGTGAGTATTGGTGATTCTTGCCAAAATACCCAGAAGCAACAGAAGTTGCATGGCAAGACTGGGGAGGAAGAGGGGATCCGTGCTGATCCTTAGCAGGCATGGGTGGTTTCCCAAGGGCAGTAATTTTAAAGGGTTTGGGAATATTCGATGCAGTAGGAGATATGTGGTAGGGGACAATCCAACAGTGGGTGAGATAACAGCCTTGGGACTGTGAGCCTTTGCAGAAGAGCTCTGGTAAACCCCTGCTGTGTAATTAGCTCAGAGTTCAGTGTTCAGTTATTGCTTTTATGGTTATATCAAATATTTAGGAAACAGGGAAAAGCTAATCTCGAGGCTCCTTAGCTCAGTGTGTGGGCACAGTGCAGCGTGATTAACACATTCTTGCTTAATTAATGTGCTGTCATGCCATGAGGCCAATTCTTGTATCTGATGCTCTGACAGGTGGTAAGAACCTGGTGTTCCCTTCCTCGCAGTGGGTTTTCCCTGCGGGGAACCGCTCAGCAAGCCTGGGTTTGGGCTGTGTGTGGGTTCAAGGGACGGAGCAGTGTGTGACGTCATTTGCGGGCTTGAGTGATCGGGACCGCCCCCCCGCGGTGACGTCACGCGTGGCGTTGCCGCGGCAACCAGGCGCGCGGGGCGCCAGGGGGCGCTGCGGGCGCCGCCGCTGCACTGCGGCAAGGCGGGGCCGCGCCGCGCCTCCCCATTGGCTGCGCCCGCCGCCAGCGCGGCGCTGATTGGCTGTGGCGAGCCCCTCACACACCACCCCCCCCGCCCCTTCCCCTGAGGGCGGTCCCGCCGTGCCCGTGAGGGCGGCGCCGCAGGGCAGGGCAGGGCAGAGCGGAGCAGAGCGCGGCCGAGCTGGCACCGCGGCACCGGAGCACCCTCCGCGTCCTCTCGCCGCTCTCCTCGGAGGAGCCGCCGCCGCCGCCCCGGCACGGCCTGAGCAGGAGCCGCGGAGAGCCGCCAGGTAAAGCCGCGGGGGCGCCGCTCTGAGGGCGCCGCTCTGAGGGCGCCGCGCCGGGAGGCGGCTGCGCTCCTCAGGGCGCCGCCTTACCACTGGCTCTTACCTCTGGGGTTTTGGGGTTTTTTTTTCCCATTTAAATCCCTTGTAGTTTTGTGATTTCGGGTGGTGCCGTCGTTCCTCATTCTGCACATTCTTCGGTGTGGGCGGAACGCCCTGCCCGCCCCACCGCCTTCACCTTCCCCCGGGTCATGGACCTGCAGGCAGGAGTAGTGCTTCATTTTTACATTCATTGTTTGCTCTGGGTAATAATAGTGATAATTCTCAAACAGTCGGGCTTTACAGGGGCGGTCCGTTTCCGTAATGCAAACCAACTTCCTGCATAATGAATTAACTCTTAGGAATCCTTTGCACCACTTAGTTTAGAATTCTAAGTGTTAATAGAAAATCCCGTTCTCGTGTGTCTTTCTGTATTCTGCATCTCAAACGAGTTGGGCAGAGTTAAATAATTGTGAAGCTTTTTTCCCCTCCCGCTTCCATAGCTGAGGAAAGGGTTAATTTGAGCTTTCCTTACAGTAATAGAGCGGAGAGAATCTCTGCAAGTTGCCTTCTCTCTTAACAATATAATTTATTACAAGCTTTTTGCTGCTGCTCTTAGGCTTCTTGCATGAGACAGAGCCCTGCATGTGTCTTTATTTCCAACAGGATTTCCTAAAGGACAAAAAGGCAAACGTTGTACATCAAATATAACCCGGCAAAGAGGAGTCCCGTGCCCTTTCCAGAATATAAATAAAAATATTTATCTTCTGCACGCTTTTTATTAACTCTGTTCCTTTTTTTTTTTGTCTTTGCAATGATAGGCATGTATAAAACTGTGGTTTAATAACTGTGTTTTAATAATTTATGAGAGCCCAAGACTTTATTTTGTGTGAAGGTGCCACCACGTTTTAGGGCCCCTGTCATCCCTTCATGCCCAGATTGCTTCATGCTCATGGGGCTGATGTGCAGTAAACTTGTTACCAGTGAAACACTCAACATTTTCCCCTGTAAATTACAGATTTCCTAACTGCTGCAAAATAACTACTTTTCCTTTGTTTCTCTGCTTGCCCAATGTAATCATTCCATAGAATTAGTCCTCAAAATGCTGATTTATGGCATTTTGACATTGCTGGTGATTTTACTCGCATTAAGTCTATTTTATGGTGCGAGACCAAGGGATTGTAATACTCCATCATTGACTTATCTCCTCCAAACATATTTTTAAACCAGCTGCTCCAGGAGGATGAAGCAGCACGAGAAGTCAGCCTTGTATTTTATAACCACTGAGGTTTGCCAGTGGTGCTGACCTGTTCTGGCCCGGTTATTTCTCCTCCTACAAGCAGAACTGGGAGATGTTCAGTGGCTTCAATGTAATGGGTACTGACATGTGTCTGCACACTGACAACGAGAAGACTCCAGCACAGAATCACCACGGTGACACTGCTTGAAAGTACTCTCAGGGTGAGGGATCAGGACACCGTGACTGCAGGGAATGACCTGCCTGTCTTGGTTGGAAAGTTTGGGCTCATGTAGCTTCTGAAGGAGTTTTGTCCTTTAAAACTGGTTAGTTGGCATGTTTTGCAGCAGATTTCATTTAGAGTGAATTGTTGAAGTGGTGTGAAATTTTCCATTGGACTTGTTTTCTGTTTCATGTTCTTTCTCTTTTTTTTCTGTAGGAAACCTAAGAATTCTCTTGATGGGTTCTGGGTGTTTTTCCAATTTAATTCAGCTGCTCTTTTTAGAGGATGAAAGCTTACAGTTACCTGCTATTGTGATTTCTGTTTCTCCCAACAAAACAAACTAAAAAAAAGGTGCTGGAAGAGCTTCTAGAGGCAGAAACAAAATCCAGGGCTATTTTGTGTGTTTTAAGCATCTTTTCTTTTAGAAAGTGAGTGACACAAAGAAACATCTATGTGTAGTATACTTTTAGTAACAAGTGATGACTTAAATCCACTACTATCCTGGTGTATAGTCTCTCAAGTTCTCTATAATCCTTGCTCTGTAATTTGTGGGTGGCTTTTAAGTTCTGTTATTTATGTGATCTGTTTAAGGTACTTCAAAAAAGGTCCAAATTGCCTTCCAAGTATGAATCATTACTAAGCTCTCTGCTGTTACTCGAATATGAAATTCTTGATTAATGCCTGTAGTGCTCTCCCAGCACATGCTAAAACAGCACTTTGAACTGTTGCTGTTCTTGCTGGTGCCATACAAAAAATCCATTTGGAAAAAGAAAAAACCCCTAAATATCCTATTTTCAAAATAGGAGAGCTGATTTTTTTTTAAGGTGTTTAATAGTGTCCATATACACTTTGTTCTGGTGTTCAGCTTGAAGATGAAGGAATAATAAAGGTTTTGTGGAACTGATAATCCCAGCTAATCAGGGGATAAGAGTGCTTTAGGACAAGTCAAAAGTCAGGTCTTTAGGAGGAGAGTTGAATGACACCCAAGTGTTGTGTTTCCTGGCTCCACAGTGTTAGTGATGGCCCTCAGCTGGGTGCTCTGGGTTGGCTTCCACACAACTGCAACCAGGTGTGCCTAAGGAAATGGGCAGAGCAAGAGGAGAGCAAAGCTGAGAGGACAGAGTTTGAGGGAAGAGGTAACTGTGTTTGCATGTGAGTAAATTTGGAATGTCCCTCTGCGCCTTAGGCTGTTTATTCTGAGATTTTAGGAAGCCTTTCTGTTGTATTGGAGGGCTCTGTGGTGTGAATCCTTCCTGGAAGCAGAAAACTCAAAGGAAAGGCAGGTAATGCCTGGTGCTGTCGGGTTGGTTTTGGTGTGTTTTGCACGTCTGCTTCTCCCCCAGGGTTTTGAGAACATGTAACTTTTGTCAGTTAAATCCTCACTGCTTGAGTGGAATGCCACGGTAAACACTTCCCACAGGAATTTATGGAGTGCTGCAGGCAACATAGATCAAGCTTTATCAAACCATGCAGTGAGACTTGCTAATAACTCTTTCTCTTCTAGGCTTAAGTAGCCAAAGATGAGTCGTGGATTTTCAGAAAACAATAACTTTCCCTACGACAACAACCAAATGGTTTTGGATATGATCCTGTGTTCCCTAATTGGTGTTCCTCAGCCTATCAACTGGGACAGTGTGGCAAGGCTGGTTCCAGGGTATACATCCAAAGAGGTGAGTTCACTTATAAAAGAATTTGTATTCTTTAAGAAATGCTTTACAGAAAAGAAAACATTTTGGGGGGAAGGAGGGAAACAGAAGTTAAGGGATTTTTTTTCCTAAAGTAATTTATACCTAGAGAATTGAAAATGTTAAATGAGCAGTAGATTGAAATAAAGATGTTTTTGTTTCTACAAGAACCTCAACATTGACATTCAGAAATGCATTCTGCATCTTACTTCATTAGAACTGGTATAGAATAAGAATTACTGGAAATTAAAAATTGGAATAAAGAAAAGGTAGCTGCACTAACGTATTTCAGATTACATAGCCATGACTTTGATCAAAGAATGCCAGTACCCACTAACCTCATGTAGGGTGTAGTATCCTTACTAGCAAACCTGGTAACTTTCAATGCTGTTTGTTACAATTCTAAGGAAGTAGGAGTTCCAGACCTCTGTTAGGTAGTTAAGGGTTCAGGTGGCTCTTTCTTGATCCTAGATGATGAGGATTTTTCTTTCTTTGGTTGGAATAGAGTTAGAAGAACCTTATAACACTTCTCTTTCTGGATTGCTGAATTTCCTGGTGAAATGCTTATCTTTGTTAATAATGATTTTGACTTTTTCATTGCTGAGAAGCCGTAAGCTAAGAGAGGAAAATGTCCTTTGCCCTTGTGATTCAGCAAAGCTGAAAGAAGACAAGCCAGTGGTCTTGACTTTCTTGCAAACATAATCAAGTGTGTCAGCTCACATTCATAGCATTGCTGTTGGGCGTCGCTGTAACCTTGGACTGCAAACATAAAAATGAAGGATTGGGAGTAGAAGCTTCTGTGGAATGTTGCTGCCTTTCAAGGGCTTGGCAAAGTGCTTGGGGACGTCTCTACTGTTCATCTTGGAATATGCAGACAGTACCATGCACATTAAGCAAATAAAATAGCGATATCAGTGAGCTCCCTCCTTGTGTTAATTAATATGATTGATTAGGATATGTCTGATTACTCTGCTTTAAAAGAGCTAAGTGTCTCAAATACGTGGGGTCCCCGTTTAAGGCAGTGACATCAAAGCACAGGTATCCATTGACTTCCCTGTTGTGTATAGGCATCATCACAAATTTGAGACATGAATATGAGAAGGGTGTCACTGTGTGCCCCTGGCCCAAAGGGGCGGGTGGCACAAAGCAATGTCAGTTAACTCAGCCCGGAATAAATAAATCAAAGCAGCTGCTTGAGTGGAGCCCAAGGCCTGTGTCACAGGAGGATCACCTGTGCAATTAAGTAGCTTTACTTGTATGTGCAAATCACCCCTGTGTAGAATTCTGCTGGAATTGTCATTGTATTGGTACAAATGTACAGAATAGAAAGACTTTCTAGTTCATCGGAATGAGGAATGGCAAGTTGATAGAGCTGTAGTGGGAGTGAGAATTAATGCAGTGGGAATTGGAAGTCAACAGAGCTGCAGTGGAAATCACCAGTCCCCTTTGTCCAAATCAGAATGGAGGTCATAAAATAAATAATAATAATTATGAACCAATTACTATAGCTACTAATAATATTTGACCGTGTTTATGGTAAAAGAACTAGTTACAAAATAAGAAGTCAAACTCTCCCCATAACTTTCCATTAAAATCAGAGCATTTAAGGATATCAAAGTTGAAACAGGTTCTATCTAATTTTTTTGCTTTCTGTTAGAGTATTTTATTATGGTAACTCTTATTTGACTGTTTATTTCTGTACTTTCCTGGTACCACTAACTAACTAGGAAGCATTGTAAGTTTTGATATCAGTAACTGTTCTCGTGCAGAAGATGGGAAATACAATATCCATCTCAAATCATAGTTATTACGAATGTACTGAAAGCTACTGCTTCATTGTCCTATCATTTAATCTTGTGACAGTGTGCAAAAAGGTTTGATGAACTAAAAAGCAGTGGAAGTTCACCTGTTGACAACCAGTATAATTCCCTGATGGCTGCTGGTGGGAGTCCTGTGGAAACTTTAGCTACGTACATCAAATCCTCCTTGCTCGATACACAGACAGAGTTTCAGGAGCCTGCTATTGGGCAGGATTCCATTACTATAACTGGTATGTTTTTAGTCATTCTGAAATATGTTGGCTTTGATGATAATCAGCGTGTGCATGCTTTTCTGTCCTGGGTGCTAAGTCCACCCGGGAACAATAGTTGTTCATCCTTGCAAAGTTAAGTATCAATACAAGAAGGCACTTGTCATTAGTTTAGTTTAAGAAGTGACGTTTGCTTGGGTATTCTTAATAACTTGTCCTTCCAAAAGGCACAAGTCCTTCCGCTGAATCCTCGGGTTAGGATTTTTGGTGGTGTGCTGTTAAACCTAGAGCCGTTTGCAGGCACATTAAGCAGCATTATCGAAGTATCTAGAGGGTATTGAGTGGAAAAGCTGCAGGACGCTGCCCCTTGAGGGCACACCTTTCTCTCCCAGCTACAAGCCCTCTGTTTCCAGGGCTGCTCCATGGCAAGATGGCTGCATAGGAGTTGGAGCAGAGTGTAGCTAATTTGTGATGCAAGACAGTCTTGTGATGACATACAATGTGTCTTAGTCAATTATATGTCCGAGTAATAATTTGGCAGAAGAGGACCAGTCCTAATAGTTCTAAATTCAATCACGGCGCAGTTAAATATTGTTAAGAATTCCTTAAGTACTTCTGTCAGAAGTTGTAATTAAATGTGTGATAGTTATCCTCTCATTTTTATTATAGACCGAGATGTTTCAGTGCCTCTAGGACTTGATAAATGCATTGCATGAGAAATATGCTTCACTAATGAATAAATAAGTTCTGTCTTAAAAATTAAGATCACAGTGAAGCACGTACACAAAATGTTCTCTGGCATGATGTCCTTCACAGTGCTGCAGCTTTCACTGTTCTCTTGGCAGCAGAAAAGCAGCTGTTTGAACTTTGGAGGGTGAATAAAGTGTCTTTAGTAACTCTAATCAAGGGATGATATTGGAAAACTGCATATGGAGTGTCTAGACTAAAAAATGCTTCCAATCATCTTTCAATGATGTAGTTACATGCATGATGTGGAATAAATGCTGCTGGCACCCACAGGTGCCTACTTATAAGATTAGTGGCTTCCCAATAGGCAGTTAAGGAGCTAACTCTGCTTCCAGAACTCCTTAGACAATTAGTGCATGTTTTCTTTTTAACAATGTAATACATGTAATGGGTATTAATGCACTTAAGTACACTAATGTAGTGTTTTCTACTACCAGATCTTAGCCTGTGATTATTCCTTTTCTTTGTGACTTTGGATAAATCATTTGCCCTGTTTATATGTTATTTGTTGATATTAAATCAGGATAATTAATCTTTTTTCTCACAGGCGTGAGCAAACTCACCTTCTTAATATTTGTGAGGTACTTGGGTATTTCAGAATTGGGGATTTGAGAAAAGCCTATTTGTAAATGTATTTTGCTTAATTATTTTCTAGTGGATTTATTCACATTTGCTTATTGTGAGGATCAAGAATTTTGGGCCTGTTTGCATTTGTTTGTAGTCATGAATAACAGCAAAAAAAAGGCAAATCAGACCAAACTCATTTTCAGCTGAATTCTGCTTTTGGCTGAGTTATAAAAGCTCATCTAATACTTGCTAATTATAAGGCAAACTGCTGTTAAATCCCTCTGAATGCTTCTTATGGCAGTAAACAAGCATACAGGATAGCCTTTACCCACAGTAATTATTACTAACTTTCAGAAGTCAATCCATCTGTAAGCTTTGGGGAGGAAGAAAAAACATGGGAAGAAGTTCAGATGTCCCTATTTCTTTGGCTGTGTTGCATATTCTTGTCAGCATTATTTCCTTTAATAAATAACTTCACAGTGTTCAAAAGAAACTTCTTAATATTTGCAGACAGAACTCTTCTGTGTCCTGTGTTTCCCTGTCCCTTCCCTTAAAACTCTTACCTTACCTTGCATTCCAAATGGAGGGCTCCTACCTCACTTGCCTGCAGTGGGATGGCTGCCCTGAGGGCTGTGGCTGGACCAGCCCTTTCCAAGGTTTTGCTGGGGTCTGTCAAAGGAATCTTTCCCTTTTATTGACTGTGTTCCCTCTCTTCTGGCCTTACTAAGGCTTAACTGCAAGGCCTGAGGATGTATCTTTGAAGAAAGTTTTGTTTCTTCTGCCTTTCGTAGGATGATTTTGTTTCCTGAAGGGCATAACTACTGTGTTCTGAACTGTATCATTCTTGCTGTCAGTCTGTTATAGTTACTTAGCTCCAAGATGAAGAGGTCTATTTTAATCTCCTTCAGCAGAGTACAGCCTCTTACATTACACAAGAGGGAGAAGATGCTTCTGGAACTCCTAGAAATTTGAGAGAATGGCGTAATCACGGAAAATAATGACCTTATTTGTATGAATCATTGGAAGGCAGATCTGTGCCCTGCCATTGTTTAAAAAAGATAATGATCTTTCTGACTTGTAAGCAAGATCGTTGAAGTTTCACATTGCAGTGATCCATCATCACAGTGAAGTTTTATTCACTGTCTTAACCCTTGACCAGAACTCACTGGATTTGGTGATTAGACCTCCTGGACTTCACTGGGTTTTGTGTCCCCCTCTCACTGCTTGTGAAGATAAGCTATTGGAACTGCAGCTGTCCCTTATTCCTGGAACAGCATCTAGGGCTAGTTCATGGTCTACTTTCTTTGAACATTGTTTTATATGATCAGCTGGTTTAAGCCATGTGTGTGAAAACCTTGGCAAAAACACTTCCTAAGAGTCTTCTGTGCTTCTGTTTGGAAGTGGCTTAATTTCAAAGCTGGCATGTTATGGGTAAGAAGTGGAATTAGTCTCAAGTTAGGTCCTGGCAGCAAAGCTTTCTGAAAACAGAGGTTTTGATGTGGCAGAGTCTTAAGACTCACATCCCACAAAGCAGACAAGGAGAGCTAAAGGAATGGATTGTATTCCCAGAAGGAAGTGCTGAAGGCTGTGAATCTTACGCTCTGTGTTGAGACAGAATTGGTCTGGAAGTGTAGCCAAGTGTCTGGACAAGCCAGCAATGCTGCTGGTGTGACTTTCTAGTTCATGGCATTCAGAGCAGGGATTTGGATTGTTCAGTAGCCCTTGTGGCAGATCTGTTGTTTGCTGTGTGACATTGCTCCACCACGACAGCCATACTTCAGTTGTGTTTCCAAGATGCTGAAGAGAAAAAGGTCAGGCATTCTTGTTCTAATGCAGCCCTTTTTCCTTACATTGAAGGAAGGCCCAGTGCAACCTCCTCAAGGAATTCTTCTTCAGAATCTGAGAAAGGTCCTGTACACAGTGGTGGAGAGAACACTGATGAAAGCCAGGGGTAAGAAGTTCTTTGTGTATTTGTTATTTGGGGATTGTAGAACTGACAGAAAGATGTCTAAAGGGCTCATGCTCTTCTCCCACCAGAAAGAGAACAACTAATCAAAAGGGAACATTCTAAAAACTGGTGTAAGAAATTTGGGAATCTTACATTGGTACAGAAATATGATGAGTTGGTTTAGGAATGTTTTGGGTGCAATAGGAATATTTATAAATCTGTCCATAATGTTCCTCTGTGGCAGGAATGGCAAACATAACCTCAATTTAAAAAGGAATGAAAGAAGACTGAAGCTCCAAAAATATTCTGTGAACATAGATTTGTTCTCTGTGAGATCAGGGGAAAAAAAGGGGTAGATGAAAAATTTTACCATGAATTCCAGGAGACATGCATGTCTCTTTGATACCATCACATCCCTGTTTCCCATGCTGCATAAGTACACAGAGATTAATGGTTGGTTGAAACCCAGCAGTAACCATCTTTCTGTAGAGACAGCATTTACTGATTCCAGCTTTGACCTTTTCTTGAGAAATAGGGATTTTAATACACAAGAAACCAATTTTAATTTCCACAGATGAAAATTGCTGTTGTATGCTGTTATTGTCCTTGGTGCCCCTGTAACTTAGGCATATATATCTGTCTTATTATTTTAAGGAAACTGAAAAGGGAGAACAAATAAGTTCTAAATGTAATTCAGGTAGTATCCTATAACTAATAACTAATCTTCTATCTCCTGTCCCTTAACTGAATCACTGATTTTGTGTCAGAGGATATGCATCTGTCTTCTCCCCTTGACAATGCTATCCAACAATAGCTTCTATTAATAGATTGTATTAATAATTAATAACTGCAATTTGTTTTCCTTCTGTTAACAAAACCCTGGTAGTGACATCACTGTCACAGTGTGTGATCCCGAGCTGGAGATGAGGTCCTTGGGTTTTGGTGCACTGATTGGCTCAATGTCCTAATTTGCTTTGTATCTTTATTCCTTTTGAGGCCAAACATGGTGATCCACGTGTGTGATGAAGCCAAAAACCTCAAAGAGGATTTTGTGTGCCCTCGAGACCTTTTGGTCTCCGAAATGAAGTACTTTGCCGAGTACCTGTCGGTGGATGCCCAGCGCTGGGAGGAGGTGGACATCTCCGTGCACTGTGACGTTCACATCTTTGACTGGCTGATGAAATATGTCAAAAGGAACACCAAAGATTCTGAGCTCAGTGAAATGCCCACTTTAGGTAAGAGGAAGTGTGTAGGTCATTTGTTCTGGGCTCATTATGTTCTGCGCTGATTGAAGTTGAACGATTTTCGATGCCTTTCTTTGTTTCTGGCTGTTGCACTGTTAGGAAAATGTTGCAACAGAAATCCTCTGGTCATAGCAGATGTCTGTGCCTTGTCAGCACTGACAGCTTGGAGGAAACATGCTGAAGGCTGAAGCAGTAAAAAAGCTCTAATGTGTTTTGGGATCTGGTGTTTCTTCAGACCTGATCAGGAAGAGAGTGGTAGTTTTAAAATAATGATGGTTGTTTAGTGTGGTTTTGTTTCTCCTCTGCTCTCTTTCAGCCCAATTGCAATGTTTTCTGCAATTTCAATGCAAGCTGACCGGAGGCACGTTTTTAATTTTTTAATGAGCTATTTTTTTAAATACAACTTGCAATGCAGAGGTTGTGTTAAGGAAATCTCAGCTGGGTGTGATGGCTACAGGTGGAAGTCGGTCTTGCTGTGTAATTGTTTAGTCATGGTATCCTTATGAAAGCACTTCTCCCAGTTTTAATTAAATACCAGGTTGTTATAGGTGTACTCTGGTCACCTAAATGGAAAGCCAAAGGTTTGTTTCTTCAGATGGAATGACAGGTTGATTGGTAAAATAATACTTAGAACAGATACTAAATATGCAGAGGGAAGGGTGTGATAAATATTATAAAAAGATTTAATGTAAGAAAACCCCTTTATTTGTTTTCTTCTAGAACCATCAAATGTCATATCAATTCTTATTTCTTCTGAGTTTTTGAAGATGGATTCATTAGTAAGTATGAAGAAAATTAACGAGGACAGTTAATTACCAGGTGTCCAACAGCTTGTTTGTTGTGCCTTGGCTGTTACATAAACAGGGGTTGCAGTGAGAGTATTTTGAGACTTTTACCTTTCCTATTCAGTGCAGTCATCCAATATTTGTGGAATGTCAATACAATAAAACTTATTTCTAACTGTGATAGTGGGATCTTGGATTTGCCTTCTGATGGCTGATCCAGGGTAACATCACCATCTTACCTTGGATGGTTTTTATCAAAGAACATTATTAATTAAATGATTGTCTATGTTTTGCATCCTTTTTTCCTTGAACAACACTTGTGCCATTTAGGATCTGGTTTTCCAGCTTTGTATAAGTGATATCTACTGATTGATTGTTAAATGTTTGTCAAAAGTTCTGGCGTTGGGGTGACCCACAGTAAACTGTTTGAGATCCAGGCAATACTTTGTAGAATGAGTTTTATGGTTCTCTTTATACAAGCAGTTGGGAAGTACCACTTGTTGAAGATGAAACACTTGTGGGGTTTTTTTGGAAGAGAACATTAACTCAGTTGCATTAATTCAGAGTCTCCAACAGCCAAATCTGAGACTTGTTAGTTATTTTGAAGTCGAACTGAAATAGTTTTTCAAAACTTGGAAAAAAAATCTTGAAGCAGTTAGTGGTTTTTGTCTAGAATTTCTTAACGTTCATGTTTGTGTTTTTCCTAGGTAGAAAAATGTATTCGTTATTGTCACAAAAATATGAATGCCATTGTAGCCACACCATGTAACATGAACTGTATCAATGCTAATCTCGTTACACACATTGCTGATCTCTTCAGGCACAATGAAGTGGAAGAGCTGAAGGACAAGAGAGACAAATTTAAGAGGTAACTTTTTGCCGTCTAATACACGACTGAAGTGCTGTTGAGCTTTTGGATCCCATTTCATAACAGCTGTGGGGTTTGAAATTATAGATATACACAATTTATGTTCTCATACAATGCATCTTTAATACAGAATATCATGATATGACTTAATAATTTTATATTAAAATGATGAGCAAAAGGAAGGGCCACACTGGGAATGTGACATGCTTGAATTATTCATGAATTCTCACATGGGAGCCAGGATTATGGGTTGATATGCTCCTAATTGGTAGAGAATTATTTGGCTTCAGCATCCTGTCAACGTGGATGTTTAGACAGAGAATTCAGGAAGACTGGAAGGCTGAATAATTGTGATGGACTCCAGCTTGGGCAGGATCAGGATGAGTGCTGACTGACAGACAGCAAGCTGAAAGTATGAAAGGATTTTAGGCAGTAGGGAAAGACGTAAGTTTTAGAATTCAGTGTAATTTCACAGAAGTATTCACTCTTACAAGATCTTTTAGTCAAGGTAGAAGCTGGCCTTTTATATTGGCAAGCAATATAATACAGAAAAAAACAAAAGGTTCTCTTTCCTCACATCTGTGTGAAAATAAGAGATGAACAGGATAATGAGAAGTTAGATTCAGAGAGAAGCTTCTGAGCGTGGCTTTGCTTATCAGAACATCATTGTTGATCTCACCACACATGAAGCAATCTTCAGTTTTCTCTAATGGCTAAGCTGTGTTGCTGTCATTAATAGTAAACTTTTCTGCAAGAAGATTGAGAGACTGTTTGATCCTGAGTACGTAAATCCCGATTCCAGAGGAAATGCAGCAACATTATACAGGTATGGCCTTTATGTTGCTACTCCAGCTGCAAGCACAGGCCCCTGTGTTTTGAGATCCTGCTCTTACTCCAGTGTTTTCTTTCCTTCTCTTTTCTTCTTTTATAATCTAGGTGTTGTTTATGTAAAAAGCTGCTAACTAAAGATACTGAAAGGAGAATTCCTTGTGTACCAGGAAAAATCAACATAGATCAACATGGGAATATTGTCTATGTTCATATAAGGTAGTGAATATATATATTAAAAATGTTTCTTCAACTTGATGATTTTGGGTGATTTTACAGATACTCACAAAATGAACTATAGATATGTTAAGAGTGTATAAAACATCTCAACTTCTTGCATTACCTCACAAAAATAAAAGAAATGGGGGATGACTATGATGGTGTACTTCTGAAATTCATTCAGTGGTGCTGCTGCTGAAGGGAAAGGGAAAAACTGCAGCCACAGCTCTTGGGAGGGCTGTTTTGGGTGGTACTGCCTTAAATAGAAAATACTCAGCTAATTCTTTCATCAGAGGATTTTCAGTTGTGTGTAGTTGAAAACATTAAATTAAAGGCTGCATCTGACTGTTTGCGCCATGGTTGTGAACAGCTGGATTTTCTTCTTAATGAAATCAGTACGTGATCACTGCAGTCTCCTCCTTATGTGCTCACTTTAAGGAAGATGGTGGGAAATGAGTAACAGGAGACCTTTCTCACCAGATCTGTTTTGTTCAGAACAATCCGAGCAGGTCCACATGTATTTAGTGTTACCTCCCAGCAGCTATTCCAAGGTGTGGATTAGTCTAAACAGAACAAAATCTCATGACCCTGTCCCGGCCCATCAGGATCATTGGTGATTAGCCACGTAAAATTCATTAATTGTATTACTTCTCCCAAGCTGGCTGTATTGTAGCTGCTCTGCAACTCCCAGCAGATAAATGTGCAGGGCTTTAAAGTTACCCAGAGGATTGTTTATCTTCTCATTGTTTGCCTTGTGGTACTTGGGACTGCTTTTGTACACTGAATATGTTTACTGAGAACTGATCCTGACCACTAATGAATTCAGGCTCGGGAGCTAATCCAAGCCTATCTTTAATGACTTAAAAATAGGTGTTTATTTACTGGTCTTCTTGTAGTGCCTAGAGCTAACTTCCAGCTGGAAGTACCGCTCTCTTAGTCTAGGCTAGGCTAACCATATAACAAAAATGGTTCAGGCCAGGGCTTAAAATTGGGGGAAGACTGTATCTGCTCTTTCTGAAGATAACATGCACCACTGCAAATTGCATATTCTCTCTTGAATTCTGAAGAGGTGCATCTCATTTGATCACTAGGAAGGAGCAGAGTCTGTATTTTTAAGACTAGACGTGTCAGATACACTCATCAAAAAGACATGGTCTTGTGGTTTCAAACTTGAATTCTTAACTAAGCAATTACTGTTGTGTTGCAGAATCACAGAATCAACGAGGTTGGAAAAGACCTCTGTGATCATAGAGTCCAACCTTTGACCCAACACTACCTTGTCAACTAGAGCATGGCAGTATCTTAGCTTATAAATTTGCAGTATATGGATCTTGAGATGAATCAAGCTGCAGTTGTTACGAGTGATTTGTGAAAGAATAAATGCACTTTTTCCATGATCTGAAATCAACAATGGTTGTCACATTGTCTCCTTCTTGTAACTCTGCCGTGGGCTTTCACCAGTGGAACACCTTGTTCTGCTCCTTCTCCACCTGATGACAGAATCAAAAGAGAGTCATGACTCTGGATGTGACCTTGTATATGCCTTGCCTTTTCAGAGACAAAACCTGGGAGGTCCATGAGTATTTAATTGGCCTTCACGAAGAGCTGAAGTCTTGGCGGGATGTTTACTGGCGCCTTTGGGGGACTGTTAATTGGCTGAGCTGCTCAAGATGTAACCAAGTCAGTATCATTTCCCTTTGCCTTGTGGGAGGTGCCTCCTGGGGGGTGAGCTTAGTTTGTGTTCTTTATAGTGCAAAATGTTGGCTTCCATAGGTAATCTCATCTCTCTCTTTTTCCTGATGCAGTCTTTCCTGTGCACTGAATTCTCCCACTGCCAGTACCATTCGCAGCCAGTGCTTTATCCAGGTGTAGCAAGTGCTCTGGGCTCAACTGGGACAGGGGTGTATCCCTGCTGTAACCAGAAAGTCCTTCGGTTTGATCCGACAATGCTCCCAAAGGTACTTCAATACCAGCTCACTTGTCAAAGAGCAGAACGTATGGCAGGGGGCAACAGTTTTGGTGTTAGGAGAAGAAATACATTTCCAAAAGAAGGGTTCTAAGTTATTGTTGGGACCTGGGGACACAAGTTTTGCTGTCTTACTTACTGAAATCCGTTCTTCCCATTAATTGCAGTGTTTGATGTTCTGTGTATCACAGGGCTGCAAAGTGAGGGATCACATGGTTGAGTCACCTTCAGGAAACGAAGATGGGGATGCTTTGCCATCTCAGACTACTCAAATATTGAATGATCTACTGCATCACAGAGATGTGATAGTTGTTCCTTTCACTAAGGATGAGAATAGGTGAGAACAGTGTGTTGTGCCACTGAAATAACTTGGCCTTCAACACTGGGCTTGTGTGCCTGTTACATTTGAGTTCTCTCCCATCTTAAAATGAGTCATAGAACTTTTTAAAGGTAACTTGGTTTTGGTTGTTTAGTTGGAAATTGGGAAGAGAAGAACAAGTACTTTTTCCTTTTACATTTCAAACGAGCATTTAGTCATTCAGCCTCTGTAAGCATCCACTTCTATCTTTATATTTTGTTGTATTCTATCAAAGTGTTATGTGGCTGACTTGAAGGTCTGCCTTCTCCCTTGATGAAGGATGAGTAAAGAGAGACTGATTCTGAAGTTGTGAAATAGGAGTATTTATTTTTGTTTTATGCATTTCTCTCCAAGTGATTCTGGTATTGGGCTTGGTGATGAGAAGGGCCTTGAATGTGATGTGCTCGTAGAACCAAACACACCGTGGGGTCCCAAAACTGGAGAAATCAATGCTGTGAGTGCTGATTTTTTTCCTCCCTTTTTTCTGATAATGAGGATTCTTACAAAGGTATTTTTAACAAGTTGTTGGACAGCTTTGAATAAAACCAAACCCCATGCATTGCTGGAGGAAGAAACACACTGCAGAGCACTGCAGGATGGCACAGGTCCAACATACCTGGTTGGTGAAAAGGCAAAACTTGTACAAATATTTCTGTATATCAGAGGAAACTTTTCTTTGTCTCTGCTTTCCACCCCATTCTCAAACTGATGATATTTAAGGATCCAGCCATACTTTAAAATACATCATGTGGCAAATATTTAAGTAATTGCTGTCTTGGTTTTGTCTGCTGATGTATCTGAGGATCTCCACGTGACTTCTACGTGCCCATAAACAAAGAACAGTAACTTGGGTTGTGTTTTGGCTGGGGTTTTTCCCCTCCAAGAAATGAAAGGTGTTACTATAACACTCCTTTTGAATTCCATTCACTTTTTAAAAAAAATTCTAGTTATTGGTGGTATTTTAACTTATATGCCTTTCTCTCTCTTTGTGACTACAGTTTCTGTCTCTGAAGAGCTGGGCTTTACAGCTGGTTAGTAAAATATTCATAATTTTAAATAATTGGCCTTCTGTCCTAGCAGAGAACTAGCTTTGAATTTTGTCTTATTTTCTAATTAATTAGACAGAAAATGTATTTTCTTTTGCTTTAATTTGGAGGTTGCAGAATAGCAACACCTTTTACAAGAAAGTATAACATGTATGTGTTAACTTGTTAAGCTTCGTCATTTCCCTGGATTCCTAGGCACTCATTATCACTTTACTTAGGTTTATGTGTATATTCAAATAATGTAAACAGCACATTACTCAATATTTCCATAGTTCTGTGCTGATCTGTAAGGAACTGTTCACTGTGAGCCCATCTGTTGCAGTATTAGAGCCTGTAGTTTATAACAATAGAAGATAAAAACTCAAAGGTATTAAGAAGAGCTCACAAAACCCAGATATTCCAGACCAACTTGCAATAAATTATGGGTGCATATAGCCCTGAAGTAATCTGTGTGTATTTGTAGGGCACTGCAACACACATTTGTGGTGTTTAAAGGCTGAATATCTCAGTTTCAGACAGTTTACAAGATGCAGAATGCTTGAGTAGAACCCTCTGTAAACTTGTATTTTCCTGTGTGATTAAGTGGCTTGCTCGGACACTTATTACCATGACAAATTTTCTTATGAATTAGAAGAATAGCATAGCCAGCAATGCGTTAGATTTTGAACACAGAATTATACAATAACACAGGTTGTAAGGGATCTCTGCTGGCCTCCTCAGTATTTCCTCCCAAAGCAGGGCCAACTTCCAAGTTAGATTCAACTTCAGAGCTATACTGCTTTGCTCAGGGGCAGATCCAGACAAAGATGGAGATTCTACAGCTCCCCTGGGCAGCATATTACAGTGTTTGACCTCTTGGAAGAAAGAAAAATTAAATTATTTATCCAGACACTTGAGAATCTTCTTCCCAGACCTAACTGTGCACTGAGATAAGGAACTGTGTTGGAAGTCAGGTCCTTCAAGACACATTTAATATGTCATTCAATAGAAATCAAGCTTCACTTTTAATGTTTACACGCTGCTCCTGTTGATTAGAAACAGCAGTCATTGCTGTCTGAGGAGGAGGAGTACACCACTGGCTCAGAGGTCACTGAGGATGAAGTGGGGGATGAAGAAGAAGTATGCAAGAAACCAGGTACAACAATTCTTTACAGTCGTCCTCTCTGGAACTGAGAGACAGGGATTTGAGGCAGCAAAAGTCTGCTGTAAGCAGGTTTTGATAGTTAAGCATTTTAAAAATAAAAACTGATGTCACTTAGGACTTGTTGATTATATTAATAGGGCCAAAAATATACTTTGGATTTGCACTTATTTTGAAATTTAAAAAAACTGTGTAGCCACTCTGCATTTTAAATATATACTTGAGTTCCTGTACACTTGTCATAGAAAAGTATCTGAGTAATGTGTATTAGCATGCCTGCAACACCAAGAAAAGGAAAATAGCCTGTTAATTTACACTATTTATAAAGGAATAGATGGAAAAGAGTCTTCTGTAGCTGTGTAGTTGAGAAATTCTGTGATGGTATGAGTAGCTATTTCTTCCATTAGCAGGGAGAAAGGAGAAATTAAAGAAATCATACAGGCACCCAAAGAAAGTGGTTTCCTCACCTAGTGTTCAGAAAAAGGAGAAGCCGTCTGATAAGGTAAAATCCTAGCTATGAATCCAGGCTCTTGGGTTGGGTTGATTAGTGAGGAATTCTCTCTAAGTTTTGGACTTGATGTTCAAACACACTTACTGTGGTTTTCTTTCCTGGCCAGCCAAGCTCCCGAGATGCATCTCCGTTCATGTAAGTTATTTCCAAAGCCCCTGAGAATGTATCGAGCCTGCCCCTCGTTGTAAGCCCTTAGTGCTGACATGGTGTGCATCTTTCCTTTCCACCCAGTGTCAGCGTGCAGCAGAACAAGTGGGATGCCTCCAGGTCACTGAGGTTCAACCAAGATGCTCAAAGAGAAGATGGTCTGTCCTTGCACGAGTTTAGCTTCCGTAAAGTTAACATTATGCAAACAACATGCTCCTTTCCATAAGAAATAGCTGGTTTTCTTCAGATATAGCTACTTAGACACCTTTAGGGTGGATTTAATCTCAGATAGAGCAATGGGGTTTTGGGTGTTTGTGTGATTGGTGTGCTTTATTTGGAACGTCAGCTCACAACTTACAGAGCTCGTGACTGTATAAGTATGCAAATAATTGTATTGCATCCCTGTGGCATTTGTTGTCTGTGCAGATAAGCAGAGAAACATCTGCTTCTATCTCTTTCTCTAAAGAAAGTCTCTCTGACTAAAATATTATCCTATTCATTTGTGCTGCCTTTTCTAATCTCTCCTGAGACTCTTGTGCTTTTTGGCTGTTTTGAAAACCTCTGCCTCCACACCGTTTCCATAGATTTTGATCTCAGTGTAGTGCCTCAGGTTGAGTCTGGTATCTGCCAAGAAGGCTGCAGAGGTTACATCATCCGTCAGGGTTTAGGATCTTGGTTGCTCAAGATGTTTGCATGAGCTGAAAAGAAAGTTAATTTTACAAATCCAGTATCGCTAATTCGTGTGTCTAATCCTTCTCTTAGCATTCAGCAGCAAGGAAAACCTCTGCTCTAAATATCCTTTCTTATTTCTGACAGATCAGAGAAGAATGTCTGAGATTACAGGGCACTTAATAAAAATGAGACTGGGAGACCTTGATCGAGTCAAGTCAAAAGACAGCAAAGAAGTAAGATTTGTCCTGGCACAATGTACTGTTTACAGGGTTGAAGTGAGCCTTGGTTAACAAAAATATCTTACACAAATGAAAACACCATTTATTCAATACTTAGGTTGATAAAATTTATTTCTTTAGCCTTCATTTTCATTTGTGGGGAGATTATACTTTAATATTTCAAGTTCACCACTTTTAAAAACCAGTCATGGAAAATAGGATGGGTTTGGAAAATTCACTGCTGGGTTGTGCTAATGAACCAAAGCGTGCCATGGGTTCTGCTGAATATTAGTGGCTTTTATGAAAAGGCACTGATTGCATTGACATCATGTCCAAATCTGATGATTTTTTTTCTGGATTCCAGTATGCAGGAGGCATTTATTCCAGGCTTGAAGCTCAGGTAAAGGCCTTGGCGCAGGTCAGTGCCCGGCAGAACAACGCTGAGAAGAATGTCAGGTAAGAATTTAAAGTAAAGAAGCAAAACATGGATTTTAGTTGTGTGGGAGGGTGGGTGTTTAGGGAAAAACATGCCTCATTTCACACACTTTTCATGGATCAGCTTCCCTTCCAGCAGGTTAAGCCATGTAAAGTGTAAAAGCTTCCCTTTGTCAAATGAAACTCTTGCAGCTGTGCTGGAAGAACTGCTTTGCAGCTTCTGGGTTGGAAAGGTCACTCCAGTTCCAACATCATTTGTTGCACAGTTACAGATAACTGGAAAAGTGTTAGCCAAGATTTTCAACCTATTCGTTGTCCTCCTTCCAAAAACAAACTCCAGGCCCCCCCATGTCAAATAATAGATTAATTACGTACAAAACTACATTACTAATGTAAAAAAACCCTACAGTAATAATATAAATATGCTTATGTGTTTTTAATCCAGGTCCAAATCCCGTTTTGGTCAAGGCCGTCCAACATAAGGAGTCATGAGCACACTTTAGCCAGAATTCCTTACTGCTTCCTGAAACTCCACTGCACTCTGACATGGAGAATGCACATCTCTGAAAGCTTTCCAGTGACTTATTTATTACTTTAAGCCTTGTAAATTATTTTGTGCCATAAATGAATGCAAATCCAATAAGGTCTGTACTTATTTTAATTGTAAATATCCTATTTCTTAAATTTAATTGCTTTTTTTTTAGGGCTATTGTGTTAAGTTGCATAGAAAATATTTTCTAAACCTACAGAATTAAATTATCAGACTAACTTTATTTATGGGGAGGGACATAAATATGCCTTTTGGTATGGCAGAGATACTGAAAGGGCCAAACCAAGACTACTGAGAGCTCTGCAGTCAGCAGCATGAACACAAGTCTCCTCGTGTATCTCTGTTGTGCAGTGTTGGATGGTCCATTTTAGGCCAGCCTTCTGGGGATTTGCAGACTTAGCCTAGTTTAAGCAAAACTCTGCTGCAGTTCTGAGGCTTCCCCCTGTCCATCACACAACCCCATCCACCTGAAGGTGGGCAGCAGGCAGGGACTGGACCCCCAGAGGCGAAATCAGTGCCATGGTGATGCAGCTCTGCATCTTGCATGTGGCTCACTTGCTTTGTGTGTGTGAAATTAATACTCATGCCCATTCCTGACTCCTCTTGCACAACACAGCGTCTCGTTCCCTTCTGACACGCTGACCTTAGGATGCAAAGCAGTTCTATCTTATTCATACTATGCCACTACATTTCCAGGCAGATCCACTCTTAATTCTGCATCTTGCAGCAGAGATGTATCATCACCAAGCTTTGTGCATGTAGATATTTTGGGTCTAGTTAGTCTCTGAAACCTGCCTGAATAACACTGTTTAGAAGTCAGATGCACTTTCAAGTTCTGTATTTGGAGCAATAGAATACAAGTTTGTCAAATCCAGGGCTACCAAAATGAAATAACTTGCCTACAAAATAGTTTCATATTAGCAAAGAAAATGGCAATAATAATAATGGCTGAATTCAAGGAAACACGGTCTGACTTTTTGAAACAGGTAGAAAGAGCACTCAGGGAAAGCTTATTCCAACTCATGGCTGTACAATAAGGTGAGTTTGGAATTAAGTCGGCAAGATCCTGGGTGGGAGGGTGGGGTGCAGTAAGGAGAGGGGAGTTAAATGCTCTTCCCTCCACTTGGGCTTTTTTTGTTTGTCTTGTTTCCTGATGATTTTCAGTGGGTGTTAGAAGAGTAGCATAGCAATACTTGAAAAACCTGCTTTCCAGGTGGATGATTTTTATTGAAACAATTAAAACCCAGTGTTGTTTCTGTGTTTTGTCCGATGCTGTAGAAAATTGGGAGCCCAACAGGCAAAATTGGATTTCAATGGCTTTGATTTTGGGCAGGAGTGGTAACTTTGCAAGAGTGCTTTAATCTGTATCAACTAATCGGGTTTTGTGAATCCTCAGGCCTGTTTGCAAGTCCTGATGCAGTTTGAAGCATTTATAATAAACATTGGAAAACTTTGGGATTGGGTTTTGTTGGAGGTGTTATAAAATCCACCAGGTATGAGAATGTGGTAGAATAAGTGTTTTGCTACAATTATGTGACTTCTGCTAGAGGATTGTTCCAGATTCCTTGGCTATGGAAGTTGCAGGCTGCATGTGCGTTGTTTAGTTTTCATAGAACTACTGACTAGAAGAGAAAGGAAAATTCTGCTGGTTTTGTTCTGTGGGAAAGTGCCAGTTCTACGTGCCAGTATTGTTTTATTCAAAAACATTTTTGAGCATATAAAAATAACATACATGATGTGCAGTCTTATCTTTTTTCCCCTTGCCAACCACCTTGAATTTTTATCTTGTATTAATTTTGAAAATTTGTCTTGGTTTAATGGAAATAAACATTATTAATTTAAGAAGCGTGTGAGCTTTTTATAGATGCTTTTAAGAACTAAGTTATGTGTGGAAATGTATTTTGCTGGTCTCAATCATGCATGTGTATTTGTGATTAAATTGCAGCATCACAGTACAGACTTTTTATCTGTCAAGACCAGGATATCATTAAATGCAGAGCTACTCCAAATCTACATGAACTCAAAAGAATTTTTGTCTGCATCGAGGTTTGAGGCTGGATTAAAAATTCATGAGTGAGCTGCCCTGCAAATGACCCAAGTATGCAAAATATTGAACTAAGCTGTGTTTAAAAAAACATGTTTAACTTTGCCTTGCACTGCCACGGTGCAGATTGCACCCTTTAAACAGGCTGTTAAATCTAAGAATATGATTAGTTTCCATGATTCTCTTGTAGAAGTTGCTATATGGATGTCCTCTATATGTGCAGTTGGTATATTGGGAAGGCTACACTGCACATCCTGCTCTCACACATGGGTATAAAATAACTATGTGCAGTCTGGAGCTGTGCCTGTTCCCTGGACGCCCAGAAATCTTGGAGGAAGGGACAGAGTTCTGATTTCAGTCCTGACTCCAAAAGACGTGTTTGGAGAAATGTGGCCATATGGTTGCCCCAGTCTGTGAATGATGTGGGCATCTGAGAACACGTTTTAATGTGCCAGGAGGGAATCAATTTTTTAAAAAATCAGCTTCCTGTTCTTGCTGAGTGTTTGGACATAACTGCACTGGGTTGGGAAACTGCTTCTGTGCAGCAGATGCTTGAGCCATTCTGTGAAGTGTTTTTCTCTATTTCATAATAATTACAAAATCATTTAGGCTGGAAAAGACCTCCAAGACTGAGTCCATCTTTTAGGAGGTAAAGAAGACTTCACTCATGTTAAGTTTATCTGATCATAGGAATAGATTTACTGCTGAATCCCCTCCTGGTTCTGTCTATAAATAAAACCAGCCAAAGGCTTTTCCAGGCTTGAGGCCAAGTGACAGCCCAGAATTGCAGTGCCCCCGAGGTCAGTGTCTCATCCTGTCTTTGAGCATCCCCATGGTGGAAGCTGAAGGAGCCATCAGCCAGCTGGAAGGCAACAGCAAGTGACAAAGCTGCACAGGACTCTCTGAGCTCCTCTGCTCTGGGAATCACATGGGCTTGGGATGGTGATTTGATGGGAAGTGCTGCTGTTCCCTTGGACCAAGGCCCTCCCAGCTTACAGGGAGTGGAGAAGAGCAGTGTGCTGCAGCCAAGCAGCAATTTCCACCCTACACCTGCCTGGAGGTGAACTTTAAATTGCATTTGGCCTTGCACTGAGTTGATGCACGCTAGTGGCCTTCCTCCTTCAGCCTCTGGGCTGCTTCCCCATGGATAACCCCCTGGGAGATCTTTATAGAGTTTTATCATTTCATCACTGAGCTTCCAGCTCTCCAGGAGCTGGAAGTCCCAGAGAATGTTGCTCTGATTTAGAATATCCAAAAGTAGCTCTTCATTAGTGAATCGAAGACTTCCAGCACATGAACATTTCCAGTGGTCAAGGGGGTTGGTTTTTGGAAGAACTTGTTGGTGCAAATACCAGCTTGTGTAGGCTCTGGCCTGGCTGTGAGAGCCCAGAGGTGTGTGGTGCTGTTTGGGGAACAAGGTCAGAGAACTTCTCTTCTTTTTCTTCTTCACAGGAGGCATTTTGTGCACAGACCTGCCTTCTGGATTTTGCCACATAAACTTGCCTGGGCATCATGGGCACAGGGAACAATCAGGCCAGGAAGGAAAATGAGCTAGGAATAACACCACTGAGTGCATAACCATGGCTGGGTGGGGCCTTTGTTCAAAAGACATGGTGCCCAGGCTTGAACTTCTTTCAGTATTTTTTTAATTGCTTCTGCTTGGACTGCTCCCACATTTTAATAATTCATCACAATGATAATTTTATTTTTAGCTGTTATGTGCAATTTTATTGTATTTTGTGTTCTTGTTCACATGACAGTGAATCTGATGTGTTCTCATTCACCTACACTAATTACTTCAGTATCCACAGTGACAAAACACGCTGGCTCAAACACAAAAAGACCTGGCAGCAGTTTCCTTGCTGTGTAATCGCCTTTCCCTTCCCAATGAAGGTATATTTATCTACAAATGACACAGCTAATCGTGGACTTTGTGTCAATTGCTTGTAGTCTTTGAAAGCTCTCTACAAGATGAAAATGTTGGGATTTTTTGAGGGGTGGGTTAGGTAATTTCACTGAAGTAAAATGTTTTAACACTCTACTGTCTGTAAAATACTAGGCACACCTCAGAGGTGTCTGCTTGCATTGCATCAAATAGTAACTACTGTCTTCAGAGCAGGAATTCTGTATTTATTCCTTGTGGATCAGAGTTAGGGGAAGATCCTCTGCCATTGTTACAAGACCCAAAGGGGCAATGCTGGTTTTCTTTCCCAGGGAATACCTGCTTTTCTCTCCTATTGGCCAGGACGTTTGTTAATTTATTCTCATGTCTCCTTTGAATGTTAGAATAAAAATACACTTACCGCTTTTTGGGTTACAGCACAAATGTCCATTTCCTTGTTGCTTTATTTTACTGCCCCAAAGGACTTTGATCTCACAAGCTGAAAACGATAAGCACATTATATAGTTGGTGGATTGCTCTCGAAGGTTTATTCCAATCTTCTTGTTCTCAGTGAAGCATTCGTTAAGGAAATCACTGAGATATGACACGGCAAAAAAGGTGATTCTTTACAAGTTTTCTATGTGAGAAACAACCCTCTGGGTTTGCCTCGAGGAGGAGATTTTTTCTGCAGTGCTCATGGCGCTTCCTAGAGCTCTGCTTCTTGCTTGGCTTGGCTGGGCTGCCTTCACCTGTCTTGATGCACAACGTGAGTACTGTTCTTTTTGTGAGTGTTTTACTGCTTTTATTGAAATGGATCGAAATGAAATGTATTGAAGCCAGACAAATCACAGTCCTAGAAGTTGGAAAGACATTGATTTTTATTGCCTGATAACATCTGAACAGGCCATCTTGGTGCCCATGGAAGTGGTCTGTGGGCTTTCAGGAGCTCAGTGCTGAAAACCATGCTCTTGTATGTACAAGTTGAAAGTTTTCTTTGGACTTTTGGGGGTTTGGTTATTTGATATTGTTACTTTATGTGTATTTGCATCAGATATTAAATATCTGAAGGCTGAAGTTGAGTCTGAGGGTGGACAGTTTTGAAGTTGGGATCAGCTGAATTCCTTGCTGCTGCTGTTCTGCTGAATTAGGTTGGAGTATTTACCGTTGTTACACATGGTATCTGTAGTGATGAGGACTCCATTAAAAGTTCTCTTTCCAGAAAGTGAAAACTGCCAGTTTTTTTATAATTTTCATTAGTCCAAAGCCCAGGCTTTTCAGTTCTCAGAGATGGAAGCAGTGAATTAGACCCATAATCAGCATCTGCTGACTGTAGAAATATTCTCTAGGGTTTTGTTCAGTTACTTGTGTAGAAATCTGTGCACTGCTCACTTATAAATGAGATCCTATAGAGGGAGGGATGCAGATAGGAAGGAATCCACCCAGCCAGGCAAAAAGAACCCCCTGCTCTTAACAAACTGTCCTTTGAATATTCAGTAAGGAGGCGAGGAGAAGGGTGAGAACATTCCTAGTTGTTGGTGCAAACCCACAGAAGCTGCACAGGTGTCCATCAGAGCATGGATTGTGCTCTGGCAGCTTTGCTGATTAATTCTAGTCAGGGAAAAGATTTCTGGATTTCTGTGTTTCTGGTTTGCAGACCTGCAAAAAGAAAAAAAATTGTCACTTTTATATAACAGAGAAAATGTAGAGAGAGGTGTCTGAGGTACAATAAACCACTTAAGAAAGCGACTTCTCATGAAAAAATCTCTAGTCTCAAAGTGCCAGCTCCTCTAAAAGATTAAGAAGAGGAAATGTCAGGTGAATCTGTCCCTGGACTCTTGGATTCCTGCTAACATCTCTGTGGGGAGTAGCTCTGTGTTTACAGTTTTCTTGGGAGCAGAAAACATTTGGAAGGCCAAGGTACAGAAGCAGTTTCGATTATGACTTCCCCTGATGTTTCACAAGGGAACTAATGAGCAGTGACTCATTCCTGGCAGGTAGGAAGGCCCTAGACTGGGTCCAAGCCACCAGTGTTTGCCTGCTCCATGTAATGCATTGTTTTAAACCCTTCAAGCTTTATGATAAACGTCTTTGAGCTTAATCTGAACTATTGTGTGCACCTGGTTTTATACAGCATGAGCTTTTTAGCCTTTTGCTCTTTCTGGAAATAGTCTCTCTGTGTTCTTTGTACGTGACTTTTCTGTTTCTTTTTAGAAACCACAACTATAAACTGTGACCTGCCACCCGCCCCACTTGTGCTGTCAAGCTTTTTGGATGGATACACAGGTAAAATCAGGATTCTAGCCTAGAATGGTCTGATCCGCTCCCAAATGCACATAGTACTTTAATGCTTTACATAGCCAGTGTATTTTTAAATGAATCTGTAGTATTAATTGGTTTACAATAATCTTCATGACTGGATGCAGCAGCTGCCTATGTGACATACTGCTTAGTAGAATAAATAAATATAAACCCCTAAATTCTCTGATCCAAGGATCTCGTTGTCTGCATAGACAGAGTAGGCAATGGGAAAGGCAACAAGTACAGAAAATGTCCTCTTTTCACCTTGTCCACTCAGGATTTGATGTCCCTAACGGATATGCAGCAGTCTTAAGGTAAAGCATTAAGTTGTGGCCAAAGCCTTCCCTTTGGGCTATGCTGTAACCCTTGGGATCTCATGGGAGCATGTGCTGATGTCCACAGGCAATCTTCATTGCTTCTGACTTTCAGCAAGATCAGAGACCTATGGAATGGTTTGGGTTAGAAAGGACCTTTAATCTCATCCAGTTCCACCCTGTGCCATGGGCAGGGACACCTTCCACTACACCAGGGTGCTCAGAGCCCCACCCAGCCTGTCCTTGAACACTTCCAGGGATGGGGATGCACAACTTCTCTGTTCCAGTGCCTCACCTCCCTCACAGTAAAGATTTTTTTCCTAATATCTGATCTCCCACTTTGAAGCCGTTCCCCATTGTCCTGTCACTCCATGCTCCTGTAGAAAGTCCCTCTCCATGTTTCTTGCAGGCTCCCTTTAGGTCCTGGGAGGCCACAATTAGGTCCCCCTGAAGCCTTCTCTTTTCCAGGCTGAACAATCCAGAGCAGTGTTTCGTTCCAGTCATGTTGAAGCTGTAAGAATGCAGCTGCTGTGTCTGCCTCTTGCATGGACATAGAAAGGAAAAGGATTACTTTTCACCAGGACTCCTTTTAATTTTTAAGCAGCAAAACTCTGGCCCTTTGTGTGCCTTATATGAATGAGTGAACCTGCTGACAAACCTGGTGAATAACCTTCCTTTTTTTGGGCTCTCTTTGCTCGAGGCAATTCCATTTCTTAGGCAGCTGCTTTACTTCTTGTCTGAGTGTATCCAGCTCTGGATGGAGATCAGACAGCCTATGAGGCAAAGAGGGATTTTGTTTTCCTGGAATGTTTTCTCCCAGAAATTTCAGCACTGCCCACAACATGGTGATAGCACACAAAGCTGTGCGTCCCTGAGACACAGCCCTGGGGTTCTGTGCTCACTGAGCTGCCTGGACTTTCCCCTCACACACAATTAAAAGTCCAGTGTCTTTGGTAGCTGCCAGCATTCCAGACACTCCCTGTTGGTGAAGAAGGCAAGGTTATATTCCTTAGGCACTTGGAGACCAAGAGCACAATTCTGTATGGGAGATGAGAGAGGGGACTGTTGCAGAAAGGGCTTACTAACCTAAATTAGTAGTGATGGAGTGCAAAAACAAGGCAGCAGGAAAGAAACATAGCTAACAAGTTTCCTGAACATCATGGAAAACAGCTGGGGTGTTCAGGAAACACTGGAGGGGAGAGGGGATTAGGGGTTTGCCGGCCAGATAATGAGTTCCATGAGAAGATAAGTATGATTTCATAAACACAAATATATTGATCGCATGAGTAAGGGAACTTTATTGAGTAAAATTGCCAGTAGCACCACACTGGGTGGTTTAAAAGGATACATTTCAAACCCTTTTAAACAGAGATTTGGCGTTTAACAAAGCAAGTGATGCACTCACTACTAAAATGAGTCAGTCTAACAGGAATCCTGATAATTACAAAGAACAAGTTTTCGTATTTTCAAGAGATTAGTTCCTAAATGCATGGTTGTAGAAAATCACGTCAAAATTGATGCAAAGGTTGCAGTGTTTTGTTGCAGGAAGGGATTAGAGGGAGGGCCACACACTCACCATTCTGTCCCAAAACCAAAATGAAACAAGCCCGAGTCTGAGAACAAATTCAAACTGGATTCTACCTGCTTAACAGATATAACTAAGAGATGTGAAATGCCCTGGTGTTTGGGAAGTCCTGGAACTCATCCCATGCAGTCCTGGCTGGCGTCTTGCTGCTTCTGGTTACGTTCCCTGGCTTTGGTTACACTTTGGTTCCACTTTCCCAGTAAATGTGAGAGAAGAGTCTCACAGCATAAAGCTATTTTCAAAAAATGGTGGAGAGTTAGGTGTGAATTAGGCCAAGCTTTTTAATTCTGGACATATGGTGTTACTATATTGGAAAAATAGGGTTTGTGTGGTTTTAAAAACATGTCAATACCCTTGTGCAGAGTACTTAAGGGGTCCTTGTAGATCTTATAGTTTAGCTGAAAATGCCTAAGTAATTTAAAATGTAACCAAAGGTAACCAGCTGTCAATACATGTGAAATGAACCTATGGATTTCTTTTCCATAGAGCAACCGGATTTGTTACACTTTCTCTTCCAGGTGACATAGAATGGATTACAGATGTCCCACCCAATGTAAATTTGAAATTAATAGGAGATATATTCCCTGAACATTTAGAGTATGTGGAGCTGGAATATAGCTCTAAATTTAGGAATGCAACAGTGAGGACTCGGAGAGCACTGGATGTTGAGGCTATCCAGGTACTGGTTTTATTGCATTTGAAGCCTAAATATAAAGGTTTTCTTGAAAGCTGAAAAAAGAGTAGCACCAAGACAATGCATTTTAATTGTTTGTTCTCTCACAGGCTGGTATTTCAAAAAAGTGACTTGACAGAATTACCTCTCAATAACATCTGCTCACTGTCTCAGTTTCCCATAACTGTAAACTTCCCAGTCATCTGATAGTTAGACAGGTTCCTTCCTAATCCTGTATTGTCATGAGAGCTGTAAATACCCGGCTGTGACAGGTGACCCTTGTCTTACAACTCATCTCTCAGTAGCAGGAATTATTTCATCAAAGGGAGACTGAGCAGATATAATTGATAGAAAGTAAGCCTTAATCACATGAATATTTATGCAGGATTTAACTTCACATGTGAATAAACCCATTGGCCTCTGTTGCTTGATGCACAAAAGGACAGATCCTTCTTCCTGGGCTGTTCTTGTTTTGTCGGGCTCCCAGGAATTTGCAATGTTTTTCCTGGCTGCAGCTGCCCTAAATGTGAAAATGGTGTAGTACTGCAGAGTGAATAGAGACAATTTATTATATATTTTATACACTGCCATTTCAGAGCGCGGACCTGGCACGGTTGAACCAGGCATGTTGTAAAAACCACTGCTACAATCCATGTTTGTAATTGATGAAAATGTATTTATGACTTTTGCATTTACATTTCTCGTTTGGATGTTTTCCAAGTGGATTCAAACACTTTTTATGCTTCTTGCACAGGTTCTATTCTCTGTCAGTTTTCTGTTGGGGAGAAGAGTCAGGTGCAGGGATGGTGGGATCTGGATAGATGGATGTCACCAGTAGAAGAATGGCAGTCAAATAAACTTTCAAATTAATACTCTGTAATTATTTGCCATATATTAAAACCAGAGCGTTTTGGTGCAGCCCATCTGAGGATTAAAGTACTGGAAGTAATTTTGGCATAAATGATCTTTGACAGTCATACTATGAGTTCATAGCTTATATTATTTATTTGCTTGTTTGTTCTCTTCTAGAATCAATTTATCTGGTACACCATTGTTTGCCAGAAGATTGGATCAGTAAGTAAAAACATGTTTTGCCCAACTGTATTTTCAGCCTAAGTTTAATGCAAGTTACTGTTTTTTTCAAATACTCTTTAGTTTAAAGCTATGGTGCAGGCAGTTCAGAGCACCTTGTAGAAGATGATTTTTTATGAAATGAGATGTTAGCAGTGTGCTGCTGCCTCACTGTTGTCATTTCTAACCTGTCTCTTTGCTTCCATTACAAAGAACGATGAGATAAACAATGAAAGGAATGTACCAGTGCAAGACTTAAATGACAACGCTCCAAAATTTAATCAAACTCATTATAATGCTTCAGTATCAGAGGTGGGTTATGGGAGATGTTAATACCTTTTTTTTTTCTTGTGATATTTATGAATTGCTTGGTGGGGAGGTTCTGGGGTGACCACACTGTTATCAGTTCACTACACACTCTTTTATGGGATTTACCTACACCTTCCCGTGGGTCTGGGAAAGAAGGGCTGGGCTGCATGTCCAGCTGGGGGTGTGGGGTGAGGGGGAAACATTCAATTCCCAATAAAAATGGCAGTGGGAAAGGATTTGCCAAGGAGGTGGCACAACTTTCCTGCCCCAAGTCAGGAAGGATGTCCAAAGGGCCTCATGACTGAGCATTTGATGACCTTTATTTCCCCCAGGTGGCTGCAATAAATGTCACTGTTATAAAAGTGGAAGCTGAGGATCAAGATTTTTCACCAGAATTCAGCATCCTTTCTTACAGCCTTTCGGTGAGTGCCCTTTGTTTGCTGGAAACTGTGAGCACAGTTTGCACTTCACAGACTCACAGCCTGGGAGCTGATCCCGCCGGGTTAAGATTCAAAACCTGCAAAAAGCCATTTAAAATCAGAGTTTGTGCCACAGTGAGGCCCAAATCTTGTTTCTCAACACTTGTGAAATGATTTGGGGCACTCTTCAGCTCCAGCTAAGGAACTCATGGGTCCTTGGTAGAAGCAGGAGGGAAGCAGTTTCCTCTCTCTTTAAAGTTTGTATTTGGTTTGCTCTTCATCTCTGGTCCTGAAGCCAGCTGAAGTAAGGTTATTTCATCTAACTTGAGATATCTGCAGTGGAAATCTTCACATCTGAGCTTGCTGTCTCTGCTCCTTTTATAGCTGATGCCATTCCTCTGGTGTGCTTTAGCTGTTGACCACAGGATGAGATAAATCAGGAATTCTAATGGCTCTGATGGGACAGGCAGTAGAATGTGTGGTGATGGTCCTTTATGAAAAAGAGTCCAATAATAAAGGTGAAAAAAAGAGAAAAGAAAATGTATTTCATCTTGAATAAATGAAATATTTTATATGGTTAATTTAATAGGGTCCAGACTCTGATTACTTTTCTATAAGGGAAGGAGATGGAAGAGTCATGGTGGCAAAACCATTGGATTACAACAAGGTCAACCTTTTCAATTTAACAGTCCAAGCAAAGGTATGATACCAATTAAATGAAGAATGAGACCCACAATAATTCTACAGTGATAGCTCCCCTGTTAGAACATCCCAGTCTCTACACATTTAGAACTTTGGGAGTTCCCAAACCAAAAGCTGTGGCTGTATCTCAGCTTATACTGCAGACAAAGTCACTTATTCTTAATATTTAAACCATGTTTAAGTTTCCTTTGAAATACCAGCCCAAATTTCATTCTCTGTGTGTTTAACTATGAATACTGTCCATATTTATTCCCCACTATTCTAATGCATATTCCCCTATTCATTCTGGCAGATCTATCATATTTTTGCTGCATCTTACCAGGGTTTTGGTGAGATTTGAATATGTATTTGCCTTCATTTCCTGTTAGAACCAAAAAGTAGTTTTGTTGCAATTATTGTGGTATCTAGCAAACAGAGCTGCAGCAAATGTTCTATGTGCTGCTGCATAACAGCTGCCTGATAGAAAATTAATAACTAAGAGAATTACCTGTTGGTAGTTTTATTCCTACAACCGGATTTTCACAAATGGAAAAATCTGACAGGGTGAGAGTTCTCATGTTAAAACTGCTTAGACCCTGTGAAATAAATGTAATAATACTCTGCTGTATTTTCCACTGAGATATGGCTCCTTCATTACAATGATCCTTATTTTCTTCTTTCCCTTGGGATGCAGGAACAATTTGGAAACCAGAGTGACACCGCATCGTTAATAATTCATGTACAGGACTATGATACACTGAACCCCTATTTCAGTCAATCTGTGTACAATGGAACTATCAGTGAAATCCAGGTAACGGCTTTTCACTGGCTGCTTTTGTGTTTGGAGGAAAGGAAGGAACAGGCAAAACCTCCAAAGACCTCTTCTAACAGGGCTTTTACTGTAAATTTGAGAGGGCAACAGGCTGCCCAGTAGTCCTGAAATCAGCTGCCTGTTTTCAGTTTTAAACAGTCTAATTCCTTCACACTGCATTCCAGTCAGGTAAGCAAAAATAAGAATCTGAGTGGCAATCTCTGGTTTATATTGTATTGTAATTTTGTTTTCTGTGTTGGGTAGAAATGTCTTGGTAGATTGTATTTGTTTGGCTTCTGTGTGTGTTAACATAAAATCACAGTATAGTATTATCAGAGAGTTCCACTAACATTAAAATAGTTAGTGATTTCATCCCCATTTCTTTCTCAGTATCTTCACATTAACATATTTTAAACCACAGAGACTTTTAGTGTTACACCTTTGGTGTCCCTTTTGTTAGAAGTGCATCTTCAACTGTCTGAAAGGAATCATTTTAGGTCTTCTAAAATGTTTTTACCTTGTAAATTACTGCCTTTCTTAGGGCTGCAGTACAGACTTGTGTGTTGTTTTCCAGGACTGAAATATTCTATATTCTTAACCTAAACCCCATCTGTGACTGCAGCTTCATAATCTGCTGTTTCCCAAACACAGTGTGCCCATCAAGTGTTGTGGTCACAGTTTTCCTCTGTATAGCAAGGATGGCAAATAAAGAATTTTTTCTGGATCCAAGTGATGAAATACACATTTCTCATTCCTTTAATCCAAATTGTGGTTTATCTAATGAGCACTATGAAGTTCTCTATATTTTTTTCAAGTTAATCAAGTTACTGTATGTTCTCTAGGTGGGTCCTCTGGCTATTCTCCCAGAGGACATATTGGCTCAAGATGGAGACAGAGGTATCAATGAAGAAGTAGTTTACAGCATCAAACTAGGTAAGAGCCTTTATTGTCTTCTAGACTTTGCCACATGAGTTCCTGATGTCTGTATTACTGAAGAGAATGATGAGAAAGGTACGTTCTTACCTGCACAAAGCTTCAGCACAGTGCTGCTCCACCAGCCAAACCAGCTGCATTTCAGTCATTCATTGCAGGGTCCAACTATTGTTAAAATGTTTAGATGTTCTCAACCTCCTGCTGATAAACAAGTCCTGATTCTGAGCATAAGCCAGTTTAGAGGCTTCAGTTTGGTCAAGGGATTTCCATTCTGGACTATCTAAAGAGATCAATTTGTTCAGGAGCTTTCCTTCCTCCTGCAGGAATTGCCAAAAGCTCATGAAATGCTTAATTTTGGACCCCTGAAGTGTGAATAAATTTCCTAAGAATAGTTTTGAGGACAGAGTATCTAAAAAAAGCCTTTTATGTGGAATGTCTGTTCATTTTTGCCATGCCTGAGAAGAAAACACTGATTCAAAGGACAGAGCAGATTTACTCTTCTGGTTTGCAATTTGTTGCTTTTCAGTGAACCCCCCAGCCTACAACAGCAGCTTTTCCATCGACGCAAGCTCTGGAGTGTTGGAAGTACAGACTGCCATTGACAGAGAAACGTGTCCCTACCTCGTGGTGGGCATTCAGGTAGTGATTGTTGTTGTGTGTTAGCACTGAATCTCAGTTTCAGCAGTTAATATGTAAGTCCAGCTCGCTGTTAGTAGTATTTCTCATGGTAATGCTAAAGGGCAGTTGGTATCAAGGCTCCATCCTGCCATTTAAAAGGCAAAATAAAGGAAAAATCATTCACTGAAAACATCCAGTTGTGTCATGTCCTTGTGTTAAGGCAGGACAACTCATTGTTACCAGGGTGTGGAATTCACAGCTATAAACTCTGTTTTTCAGGCAGCCCAGCAAGACAAGCTTTTCAAAACAGCTGATGCAGTAGTTCTGGTTACTATTGAAGATGTGAATGACAATGCTCCAGTACTGTCACAGTCAAGTTATGATGTCTCACTTCTAGAAAATTTCCCAAATGGGATGGAAGTTCTTCAAGTAACAGCTACTGACAAAGATGAGGTAAAAAGACAGGGTTTGTGTGGTTGCTGCAAATACTGCGCTTCTGAACTGTAGTAGAAGAGGCATTTGTGTTATACAGGTGCAGTCAATAGAACTGTCTTTTTTCTGACTCTCTAAATATGCTTAAGCAAAGCAAACTTTGTACTTGCAGCCAAAGAATAAATTCTGGCTCTCTTTGAAACTCCTGTGGTTTGTAAATGGTCCTAAACCTGAAAGTGCAGAAGTGCAAAGTGGACACAAAGCTGCAAGTTGTCCTCAGCCTCCATGTTATATTTTTTCCATGTTGTTTGCTCCTCTCCCTCTTATTGGAACTGTAACCCCCATTAAACCAGAAAATTAAAAGTCTGGAAAATAAGAAGAAAGCATCCTAAGGGCTCAGTGGTTGCCCTATCTAATAAATATCATTCCTGTTTGCAGGGAGGCTTCCAGGGAACGTTCAGACTCACTCCAGATGACAGTCCCTTCCAAATGAGTCAAGCTGGGATCCTAACTGTGAGGAACTCCACACTCTTGGACAGGGAGAGAATACCATCCATTCAGCTCCAGGTAGGAAGAACAAGGCTCCTCCTTTCCCAGGCAAGCCGAGGCAAGCAGGTGAGACCTGATCTGTCCTGGCAAGAGGCTGGTTCTTTAGCACAGATCAGCAGCTTAGTTGAGGAATCAAACCCAGCCTTCCACATCAAAGCTGTCTGGAGGGAAACACCACCAGTGATACAGTTCTTTCAGCTTGTAATCCTCGTTCGTCCTTCTTACTGCTTGTGGAACATGCATTTGAACAGTGCAGTAACTTCCCTGTGCGGTTTTATTTCCAGGTCACTGCCAGAGATCATTTGCCACCTCACAACGAGACGCACTCCCCAATCAACATACTGTTGCTGGATGAGAATGACAACAGCCCAACCTTTCGAGGCACGCCATATAAACAAGATATCTTCCTCAACATGACTGCAGGAATGTCCATTCTTCAGGTACTAGAAATACTAAGTAGAACTGCCATTTCTGAGCTGAATGTGTGCGTGAGTCCTTGCTTAAACCTGTGTGGAAGTTCTGTCTGTTTTGAACTCCTCTGAGTCCAGAAACAATGCACCTTTCATTTCAAAGCTTACACCTGTTGATATTCCTTAATCACAGTGTTCTGGATGCTCTAGTCATACCACAGATCAGGGAACAAATGATACTTGATCTTAGATACTCTGCACCACCCCAAATTCCACAAATACAAGGCATAAAATGAAATTCTTGAATTTAGTTTTTGTAAGGTGTTTAATAGGAACTGAATGTTGTTAGAGTCCAGGAGATGAAATAATGATTCAGTTTTTCTGAAAGGCTGCTGAATGCTGAAGCATTGTGGATAATTTTTAGGTACAATATACTTTTTCTAATGTAGTAAATGAGTTAACCAAATAAAACTGGAAATAGGAGCTGAGATATATAGGAGTCACAACTGATGCTCTTGCCCAGATGTGCTCGTCATTTAATGGCTCCTGAGGAAATCTCTTGACCAATCTGCCTCTGGTGACTTTGGACTTGCTGTGAAACAAGGTTTCTGAGATACAAACTTGGTGTGACTCACATGAGTCCCACAGGAGCAGGATTTTGCTCATGCTGCTGGAATGATAATGTTTGTGCATCAAGGAGCAAACCTTCTTAACTGAGGTTTAACCCAGAAATTCTATAGGAAATAGACACTCAGTCAAAGGCAACTGAATTTTGATGAATTCAAAGATAATCTGTGGCTATATTTAGCTAATTTTGTATGTACATAATTATCCAGACCTATTATTTGCTACAGATGAGAGGAAAACAGCGCCAGAACTAATTCCTAGTTATCTGCCACCTGAAGGCTTTTCTCTGCAAACTGCACAAGAAGCAGCAATTCTGTCTTACTTGACAAAAGCACAAGAAACAAGAGTAAAATATTTTTTTTCCCCTCCAGGTTGCTGCTGATGATCCAGATGAAGGTATAAATGGAGAGATAAGCTTCATCTTAGCTGGTGGCAATGAGGATGGATACTTTGAATTGGATACATCCACAGGACAAATCAGTTTAAAGACAGTAATCCCTTTAGGAATCAACCAGCTTAAGAAGTTTGTCTTGTGGATAACAGCTACTGATGGTAAGAAAAGATTTTAGTACAGGTCAACACAGCTATTCCTGGTGATGGGTTTTGGTTTGGTTTTTACTTGAAGGAATGCTGTCAAAATAGGTTCACAGGCTTTATTTGAGAAATACAATATATTTTTATCTACTCTTCTTTGTTGAAGATAAGAAGGGAGCTGTCTTAGTCATCCAAAGTAATTGCTGCATCTCTGGTAAAACTCTGCTTCCTGCTGATGGTTTTATATCAGATCTACTTTCTCTGTGGCTATGGGAAGAACATGAAATAACAGAGATCTCACACCTTCCTTTCACTTATTGACTGGTGTTGCACGGCATAGAATACAGAGATTCAGGCAGGAGTTAGGAATTTAAAACTCAGTCATCGCTCAATAAGGAGTAAAAGGAAAGTAAAATGTGCTGAGTAAGTTGGTCTTTGTTTGCACATCCATGTGGGTACACTGGAGATGCCAAGTCCATTTTTAGGATGACCAGCACAAACATTATTTCCTTACCCAGAGTTATTGAGGGTTTCTTTGTTTTAAAAGAATAACAGAGAAGTCAGCAAACATTCGTAGTCTGAATAAGAAGAGAAACAAATGTAACCTAGGAATGTTATCCCACTCCTGGAAACATGAGAATACAAAGTGGTTTTCAGCCTCATGGTTTGGCCAACATGAGCTTTGTGTCCTCACATTTATGGTCTCATGGATAAACTGGGTACCATGGGGAATATGGGTGCAAAAGGGATTCCTCAGTCCTTCCTTTGGGATCTTAGTTAGGATCTCTTAAGCAGTACCACCACAGTTACAGTAAGGATTAAAAAAAAGTCAGTAACAGTGGAAAAGTGTATTTATTTTTTCATTTTTTGAGGCAGTGGGTATTCTGTGCATCTGCTGGGACGTTGTTTCCTTTTGCTTGCAGGGGGGGCCATTCCAAGAAGTTCATCAGTGCCAGTACAAATCTTTGCAGTTGGAGATTCCAGACCACAGTTTACTCAGAAAACATACAACGTGTCTGTGGAGGAAGAGCTGGACGCTCCTGCTGAAGTGGCTCGAGTAAGAACAACTTGATTTTATCTGTGTCTAAGGCATGACAGCTGTAAGGACATCCTGTAATAGATGTGCTCCACATGGCCATGTCCCCCTGAGCTGTGCATAACTAGGGGCTGTGTGTCACATGCAGCAGAGTGCATCCCTCAGGTCATGAAGCTTATCACCCACAAAGGTGGGTTTGCTGCCATTGAAACCATTGCAAACCATCCACTTGCAAACATTTGAACAGCATCTGCTACCATATAACATGAAAAAAACCCCAAACCAAACCAAAACCAACCCTATGAATCAAAGAAAGTAAACCCCAGAACTGCTTGAGAAGGTAAACTTCCATGCTCAGCCCTTTGTTGACTCTGGACTCTCTCCAAAGCCTACAGTGGCCCAAAGGCTGGAATAGGCAATATTCCCTCATCTGTTGGTGATATATCGTGTCACAGGGTTTAGATTTAAGACTTCCCACCAGACAACTGTCATAAAGGTGTTTTCAAGGAAGGCTGTAGAACTTGCTCCCTGTTTTGATCAGATAAGCAGGTCACCAGAAGCTCCTTCTTGGATGCAGGTCGGAAGGCAGGTGGAAGATCTTGTCTCAGCTAATGCTTTTTATTGTTTTGATTTATTGACTCCCTGAGTTAATTTTTCACCTTTTTTCATATAAAGACAGAACCAAAGGTTAAAGTGCAATCTGTTTATTATGCCTTATACATATTTACTCATATATTAGTGATGTTCCAATAAAAGGCAGTCCTCTCCGGCTGTATTTTCATGTATGTTGTGGCTTGATTTTTACTTCTTTTAATGAGTCTGTGAGGTTAACAAGTTTCTGAATGAAAATTCATTAAAAGAAGTAAAAACCAAGCCACAGTATCCACCAGAAATTGATATCAAGCCACCATATCAACCATAAAATGAGTTTGAACATAGTTAAAACCACTATTCTTTTTTAGCCAGAGGTTTATGGGTTTTAATTCATTTATTGATAATATGCTGTATCTTACCCAGGTAGAGTATGAGTCTTTAAATCCCCATATACCAGTTGAGTTCCAAGTGCTGACAGAATCTGCCACGTTTGCCATCGATGCCATGGGAGTCATCTCAACAAAAACCAAGCTGGACTATGAATCCCAGAAAAATTACACACTAAATATTTCCTTGTCCGATGGGGGTGCTACTGACTATGCTACAGTGTTTGTCAGAGTTCTGGATGTCAATGACAACAGTCCTGTGTTTGGTACAACCAGCACCACCGTGACTATTCTTGAGAACATGCCACCAGGAACGAGTGTCACCAGTGTGTCAGCAACAGATGTGGATGGGGGATTTAATGGACTGGTGGTTTATACTCTGAAAGGTGGAGAAGGGAAAATGGATATTGACACCTCGGGGTTGATTTTGCTGGAAAAGGAACTGGACAGAGAAACACAAGGCTTGTATAGCTTAACAGTGATTGCCAGTGACCAAGGCCAACCCGTGCGGTCGACAGCACTCAACCTGACCGTCATCGTTGGTGATGTGAATGACAACCCTCCAGTGTTCTCCTCCAGCAGATATGAAGTGAGTGTCCCCGAAGATGAAGTGCTGGGAAGGGCACTGCTGACAGTGTCTGCTACTGATTTGGATGCTGGGGACAACGCCCTTGTGCAGTACCAGATTGTCAGCCAGCAACCCCCCACCTCCTCACCGGTGTTCCTTGTCAATCCAGCCACAGGCCAGCTCAGCCTGAGCCAGCCGCTGGATTATGAAACCATAAAGCAATTTGAAGTCGAAGTGGAGGCATCAGATGGAGGTCAGCCAAGCCTGAGCAATAAAGCCTTCGTAGTTGTGCACGTACTCGATGTCAACGACAACCCACCAGAATTCAATCAAGCAGCTTATGAGATCTCGGTGTTTGAGAACCTTCAGCAGGGTAGTCCTGTCTACACATTCGGTGTTGCTGACAAGGATGAGGTAGGTACTGGATTGTTCTCATCCTGATAAATCAAAAATGACATGGTTTTCTTGGTTGTAAAGCAGCATAAATGCTTCTCCCCGCCCAGCCTCCACCGAACTGTGTGCTGCTGGAGAGCTTTATGGAGAGGGAATGTGTAGGACCCAAGCAGGGAAGCTTATAAGGGCTTCCACATACCCCAGTTCCTGTTTGCCAAAGAAGCCCAGTATTCCCATAGCTCAGGGTGCAGGATTTCATGTGTTAAACCTGGCAAAGCACTTGTGCTTCTGTAATGAGAAGTCCTAGAAAAATGTCAGTCTTATTCATATTAATAAGATTATTTTTTGACCGTAAATATTAGTCATGTTAATCTTAAATGAACTATGTTTTCTTTTTAGGCTGGCTTTTCTCAAGGACACTTTATGCATAATAGTACCACGTTTACTGTGGATATGCCTGGAATACTTTCATTAAGGAATGACACAGAACTGGACAGGGAGACTACATCTGGATTCACTTTACAGGTAAACTTGGGGACAGACTCTGCAGCTTTGGCTCATGTCTAATTCACCCCCTTGAACACCTTTTTATATCTCTGTCAGAGGTTAAAACGACAACGCAGTCAACTAAGATTCCATTTTTGTTCCTTACTTTGGCAGGTATGGGCAGTTGATGCTGAAATAAACGGGCTTAGTTCCAGTGCCCTGTTCCACGTCACCGTCCTGGATGTCAATGACAACAACCCTGAGTTCCAGAGGCAGCCATACAACTTTGAGATTCCAGAGGGAGATTACACATCAGCTGCTCCCGCTGGGGTTGGACGTGTGACTGCCACTGATCTGGATGAGGGAGAGAACGCACGAATCACTTACTACTTATCAGCTGAGGATGGGGATAATCCATACAGCATCCAGCAGGTAAGGGCTTGGAGGTGCTGAAAACAGTATTTAGATACTGCTTTTCGTGGAGTTACCTGGCATAGTAAGGCACGCCAGGTAAAAAGAGCTGGCAGGTACCATTCTAAAACACATCAAAACCAGCACGGGCCCTGTACGTTGGAAATATTTGTTGGTATTCAAAAACTAAGACACATTGGTGAGAGCTGTTGCTTGGAATCTGAACTCTACTCGTCCAAAGGACAAGAGATGATTTCAGCCCCTCATCTCCTTGAGAATTCAGTATACAAATACAATCCAAATGACCTGTGCATTGAACCATATTTTGCCTTCTCTAGGATGGAACCATTTTGGTCACTGGCTCTGTGGACAGAGAAACCAAAGAGAAGTATGAGCTGCTCTTGGTGGCATCTGATAATGGAGCACCTCGGAGGCAGGTAAAGGGGAGCAGGTTATGCTTTATTTGCATCTTTCTTTACTCATAAAGTTGAGTGTCTGTGCATTTTCTGAATCGTTTCTCCTGTCACACACCAGAATTTCACACACATCAGCATTCAAGTGTCAGATGTGAATGACAACCCTCCTCGGTTTACAAAGGCTCAGTACTCAGCCAGTGTACGAGTGGCAGCAGCAAAGGAAGGAGACTTTGTGCTGGCAGTGTCTGCTACTGACCCTGATGTTGGAAACAACTCAGTCATTTCATACAGGTAAATTCCTGTGAGGTTAGTCCGTATCTGCTGTGAAAGAAACGGAGAGGTATTTTTATTTCTCACAAAGTATTTTTATTGGTCTCAAGAAGGATAAGATCTGTTCATGTATGTTTTACAAGTGCTGTAATCACTTATGATGTCTAAACTCAGGGAGGACAGTCATTACTCCGTGGTTTAGAGCTTATCAAATCATGATTGTGTCATGAGAAAGAGAGAGCAACAAAATTATAAACTTGGCAACAAAACTCCAAAGCCAAGATTTGTCTGGATTTCTGACATTTTGAATAACGTGTTGGAGTTCCTGTGTTCAAAGTGAGTGAACCTCTGAGGATGACTGTCTTTTCACACATCTTCTGTTTGCTGGGAGGAGGAGATCATGAGAAACCAACTTTCATAATGTGCCATGCATAGAAAAATTAATGAAGACAGGTTTTTTTTATGAGCCTTATATCATGGAAAATACCAGAATACCTTGACATGACGAGCATGAATTGAGAAGGACAGATGAATGAACCAGTAAAACTGTGGATGTTTAAAACTACTGTCTTGAAGGAGAGTATTTTTAACTATGAGATGGCACTCTCCTTTAAACATGTTACTTTTCCTTGTGAGCAATCCAGTTACCCGTGGGAGTTTGCAGGACACCAGGAATTAGCAGAACATTCCAGATGAACGCCACTTGGATTTCTTCTGTTGCTGAAAATGCAGCTGAGTGTGCAATATCTGCCTCGTAGCTGTGGGAAAATCAAATGCTTGGGGTACAATGGGAACTGAAGGCATGGATGCTGGTTTTTCCATGATGGAAGCCATACTTGGAATTAAAAAGGCCACTATATTTAGGCTAATGACACAGCAATTAAAACCTGTGCTTTATAAATAGGCAAATGCTGTCTGCTGAGTGCTCCTTACAGAAGTAGCAGTAAGTAGATGGCCATTAATATGAATGCTCTGCTGATTTCTCTCTAATCAGCCTCCTGGATCCTTCTGATGATTTCCACATCAATACCCTCACTGGAGAAATCACCCTCAGCAGGAACCTGGACCACATCACAGCTGACACAGTGGTTACACTGACAGTTGTTGCTGCTGATCACGGAGTTCCCCAGCTTTCCTCAAATGGTAAATCATGTATTTTACCCTTTTTTTCCCCCCTCACATAAACATAACCCCTACAAACATTTAAATTTGAAATGAATCCCATTGCTGTCAAGTCAAACTGAATGTAGGGGGAAAAAAACCATGTTACATTCCAGGAACGATGGATATTTGCTTTTTACCCTTTGATTTCCTCTAAGCTGATCATCTTAACAGAAAACTTGGGTTTAGTAATCGTGGTTAGAAATAATTTATTTCTTTATTCATTTATTGCAGTTGTATTTATGGTACAACACCTAGGACTTCACAGTTAGTCATTCTAAAAAGATGGATTCAAATAATATTAATGATGTGTTTCTCCTGTAATTTTTCTTTGTTTCCTTAGAATTGGAAACATTTAAACAAACAAGATCTGGCAAATAACCCTCCGATTAGTTTCTCTTCTTTCAAAAAATATCTAATCACACGGTATTTTCTGTCATTTTTTGTGTGTTTTTGGAGGTTAACTTTAATTTATTATGAACAGGGGAAACAAATAATTTTCTTAAAACAGGATGAGTGGTCACAACAGAAATTGCCCTTGTGGTTTTATGTATAGCCCTCCTCTTTTGTTACAAAGCAATTTTGTGTAAGAGTTTTAAGGAGTGTAAAACACCTGCACATCTCATTAACTTGAGACTGGTGGTCCTTGCTCTCCTGTCCTACTCAAGCAACATTTCTGTGATCAGTGAAGGAGGTTATTCTGGAGCATAAATTAGGTATAAAAGGTTTTGTGTTACCTATTAACCCCTATTACTATTGATTTCTATTTTCTTACTATTCCCCTTTCCTACATGGTCATTTCAGTCACTTTCTACTAGCTCCTCCAAAACGTAAGGAAACAGAGCACAGATCAGGAGGATTTGGGTAACAACACCTCTATTTTGATTTGCTCTCTCTCACAGCCTCTGTCACTCTCTACTTGCTGGTAAACGACACCAGCTTCGGGCTGACTTTTGAGAACTCCAGCTACGAGTTCAGCATTGCTGAGAACGAGCCCCCAGGGAGTGCAGTTGGCTCTGTGAAGGCTCTGCCTGGCAGCATAGCCGTGCAAGTGGCGTATTCCCTGAAATCCCATCGGGACAAGTTCTCCGTGGGTGACCACGGGGACATCGTGGCTCTGGCCAGGCTCGACCGGGAAGAAGTGGAGCTGTACAGCATCCTCGTGGAGGCTGTGGATTCTGTGCTGCCACCCAACACAGCTGTGGCCTTGGTAAGGAAGGGGCACTCCAAAATACTGTTTATAAAAGAATATGAAATGCCTTCTCAAAACCCCCAAGAATGGAGCATTTTCCAGACAAGTGCCTTCTGTTAGGCAAGCTTGAAGCTTTTGAGAGCCTTTTATTTAATTTCAGCATTTCTTATCCTGAGGAGATATTGAAACAGATTGAAATATTGTGAGCTTCACAGATTGAAATATTGTCACTTCAGATTGAAATATTGTCACTTCCCAGATTGCATCACCTCCTCAGACTCCCTCTATAAACAACCCACAGCCAGAGGAACTGATTCTGTGCATAGCTCTGTCAAATGCATGAGGCAGATGAGCCCAAACACCCCAGAATATTAATTCTGCTCCTCTCTTCCAATTAGAGTCTGTGTTATGTCATAGATATGTTATCTTGCAGCTGAGAATTAAAAAAATCCAAAATGCTGAGGTTGTGAAAATGCTCAAATGCTGAAAAATGCTGAAGGTTTTATGTATCCCTTTGGGTTTTGGGGTTTTGTTGGGGTGTTTTCCTATAGGCTTCCATAGAGTAAAATGAAGTAAAATTCTCCTCTGGATACAATTTTTACAGCTCAAATCTCTGTCTTGTTTCTCTTCCTTTTTCTCTTTTATTACAGGTAACTGTGAGAGTTAATGATGTCAATGACAATTCTCCAACTTTCCCAGCATGGATTCAAACTAAATTATCAGCTCCTGAGAATGCAGCTGGGCTAGACTTGGGCACATTTTCTGCTACTGATCTGGACACAGGAGCTAATGCACTTATAACCTACTCCCTGCAAGATGATTTTGCTGGAACATTCCATATGGACAGTTCTACTGGCAGGTTGATGACAAAAACATCCTTAGACAGAGAAACAATGGACAGTTATGAATTGAAAATAATAGTAAGTTGATGAACTTGATGCAGGTTCACTGCATCACTCAACATAAAAAATGAGAAAATACTGAACCATCACAAGAAAACCACTTAGGGAATTCCACTAGAATCCATTAATGAATTTTGACTGTTCCTTATGTTTTGCACCTACACTGTTTTCTGCTGTGTAAATTGGTTTTTAATCACACAGCAGTTTACTGTGACATCTGCAAGGCATTCCTGGGTCCATCTTAGCCCATACAGCTGCATGGCCAATCCATGTTGTTTGTCCCTTTCCCTTATTTTTCATTTTTTTCAAAATACATGTCCTTAGACCTTTTGAAAAGTACCTGAAATGAAATTTGTCAAATTAAAAAGAGAATGGCATAAAGTTTCATTCAACAGCCATGAGGGTATCTGTTTATTCTGAGCTGATTGGATTGATTTTCACTGCTACTAATTAGCTCAGTTATTGTGCATACAAAGAAGTGTTTCAGCAGTGGCCATCATGTGAAAATTTATTTTAAGGACATTTTTGCTGCTAACAAATAATTTAACAGGTCAAGGAACTTGTGGAATATATTCAGGAAACCTACTAAAAACTGAAGAGCGTCCTCTGAAAATTTGAGGGTTAATTAAAAGTGGCACTTTTTAAGACCTATAGATTGGCAATTTCTCTGACAGATGTTTGTGTAAAATTTGCCACACGCTGTCTGCTGTTCACAGCTTGTCTGTAGGCACTTCAAACCCTCAAAGTGCAAGGAGTTCGCTTATTCTTTCAAATGCCACACCACAGATATCTGTATTTTTGTGTTGACTAGTGCCACATCTGGTCACGTGACATGCTTGATCTGGATCCAGGCTTGAGCTTTTGAGTAATTGTTAATGGAATGAGGCAGAGCATGTGATGGGGTGAGGAAACCACTGCAGGAAGACACGTGACAACTAACCAAGTACAGGGCTAGAACAATGTCACTGGGGGTAACTGGTCCAGCCGGAAGTCTCCAGAGACAGATTTCACAAATTTTGGATCAAAGTTGAACTGGTAAAGTAAGTTTGTGTCCAAGTAGTGCTGCTTTTAATGCCACATTTCTTTGCAGGCCACAGATTCTGGCAAACCACCCCGATCTGCAAGCTTAGTTTTGAGCCTCACAGTGGAAGACGTGAACGACAACCCGCCAGTGTTCCCCCAGCAATCCTACTCTGTGACTGTGAGAGAGAATGAGCCTCCACACGTGGTATGTGGCACTAAGAACACACAGCCTGCTCTGTGTTTGTTTGCTCCCTGTAAACTTGGAAGGGGGAGCAATCCATCACCACTGTGCCTCAGGGAACAGTTTTTCTCTTTGTAGAGCCTGTAAAATCACACGGCACCTTAACGGAGTACCACTGATCTTAAAGCTCATCTTGCTCCAACCCCCTGCACCTTTCACTAGACCAGGGTGCTCAGGGCTCCATCAGCCTGGCTTTAAACATTCCCAGGGATGGATGGGGCATCCACAACTTCTCTGGGCAACCTTCCAGTGTATCCATGTCTGGCTTCATGTCTGCCTTGCAGATGTGACCCAGTGGTTTAGAGGAATGGAGGGAAGAGGTGTCACCTGAGAAGGTCTCACATCTGTGACCATTGCTGCTACGTGCTGTGTCAGTATTGCAGCAAGGCAATTAATGGCCAGTGTCTAATTCAGTCAGTAAACACTGTATGCTTCAGCATCAGCCTGGGGTGTATGTTTTGCCACTCTTTGCTCTGCTCTAAACCTTTTCTTTTCCCCTCTCATTTAGATTTTGAGTGCAGCAGCCACTGATGCAGACACAGGTTACAATGCCATTATTCATTACACCATAACTGGAGAGGCAGCTCCGTTTCATGTTGGAGAACTTTCTGGAAATATTGCAACCCTTGAACCTCTGGACTATGAAAGTCATTCCCAGTACACGTTTACTCTGAAAGCTTTCAATCCTGGGGAGCCAAACCTCCAGGACACGGCAAGTGTTACAGGTAGCTCTGCTTTGCCACAGGAAACGTACCTTCATTTCCCTCAGGGAGTATTTCAGCATGTGTCATTATGAGGCACAAACATGCCCTGCAGTGCTAGTACAGGCTGCTGAAGTAAATTATCAGTAAGGATGATGGGATCTTTTCACTACAGCCAGATGACTTTTTTTTTTTAAAAAGTTTGCCTTGTCAAAAGTGAAGATTTTTCACACAAACTGACATTAAAAATTAAGACTTTCCACACAAATTGACATTACTCACTTCAATGTATCCACAACTTTTTCTATGTTGTTTTTTGAGTACCTATTGACATTTTGCTAGGAAAGGTTTCCAAAAACATGATTCAGTTCTTTTTCTGCTTGTTTACAGAAAGCCTGTTTCTAGGGTGATAAACAATATTGACAGTGATTTTTAGTGTTGTTAAAGTATCAGCGCTTGATTGCTGTTGCTTTTTTCCTTAAAAGAAAATGAAATTAATTTGTTCTGTTGGGGGGAAAAAAAAAGACATGAAGATTTCTGTGAAGTTGATATCCTAGCTCTTGACCAGTATGACTGGAAATATTATTTCAATTATTATTTCATGTTCCGTGTTATTTATGTTGCTCTGTGGCCAGTTGTGGACCACCACCCTGTTATCCAAGTCACCTACAAATATAATATGAAGCAACCCTGTCTCCTTTGCTAAGGCAAAGACAGAGACACCAGGTGAATATGGGCCCAGAAGGGATCCCAGTGAAACAGTAAGAGGGTGTTATTCATGACAGATAGCAGTGACAGCATTCTAGCCAGGAGGGAAGTTATTGCTTGAGCAGTAAATAACTTAATACCCCAAGGCAAGTGTTTTGAAGTTCAGAAAACAAGGTTGCCATCTGGTTTAAACAGAAGGAGCTCCAACTCACTTCAGAGGAGCTGTGCTGGTTTGTGTGAGCTGAAGGAATAGCTTGTAACTGTTTGGGCAAAACTCATCAGCCATGGACCTTCTTTCTCAGTTACTGTGGAAGATGTAAATGAAGAAGGACCCGTGTTTGACAAGCCCTCGTATCACCAGATCCTTCTAGACAATTCTACAGCTGGCACACTGGTAGTAGATATCAATGCAAGAGATGAAGGCAAGGCTTATGATGAAGATATTTTCTACAACATTACAGGTATGTTAGAAAAAATCTGATGGCTGTTTGCTACTGGGATACTTGGACACTGCTAAAGCAAGCTGCGTGGCACCAGAGGGAGAGAGAATGGTCATGAATTGAAATGGCAGGTTCTGGCTGGATAAAAGGGGTAAAAAAATCCTCTGTGAGGACCAGCAATTACTGGAACAGGTTGCCAAAGGGGGGCTGTCCTTGATGGTTCTCAGCACCTGAAGGATCAAAGCCTTGAGCAACCTGTGCTGAATTCACTCCTGACCCTGCCTTGAGCCAAGAGGTTGGATCAGAGGCCTCACAGGGGCCCTTCCAGCCCAGATAATTCTGCAGCACAGAATCAAGAGAGGCCAGGGCTGATTTGCTCCAAGTCCCAGCTCAGGATTTCCACCCGTGTCCCTTCAATCCCAGGCACGTAATCCAGGTGCTTGTCTCTGCTGGTTCCACTGAACATCTCCAACACTTGTTTTTCTGCTTTCAGGTGGAAACTCAGAAGGCCTCTTTAGTCTCTCCAGCACCACAGGAGAACTCAAGTTAACAAGAGACTTATCCAAACAAACTGAGCCCCAGTATTACTCCTTGAATGTCACCGCCACAGACTCGGGTTTGCCGCCTCTTTCAGCATCTGTAAAGGTACTAAAATGTTCCCCTCAGTGTTTACTTGCACAGTTTATCCTCAGATTATTTTCTTCTGAGCTGAGCATAACTCCACCAGGAAACAGGTAAAAACTATGCAAAACAGGAGTCAGAATGTCAGTGTCTCACCTCTGTTTCAGGCTCCAGGACAGCTGTGCTGCTCTGGCAGATGCAGCCACACCACCCAAAGCTGTTTGTAGCATTTCATTTCAGAAGAGACAGACAGAGGCTCTGGGCTGTGAGGGAGGAGGATTAGAGGAGTGGAGACTTCTGTGCAGGGTCAAACAGTGGGGCAGTCAGAGGGGATGTAATGGAAGTATGTGATAAACAGGAGATGGCAAATAAAGTGTTCCTGTTTATTTTCCTGTAATGCAAGAAAAAATAATTTCCAAATTAATATTCTAAAAACTGAGAAATGTAAAAGTAAAGAAAAAGATTTACACAATGCTTATATTGATGGGGATCTTTTGCCACTGAATATTACAGCAGAATTAAAAAAAAACCAAACAAATAAACTAGAAATCTCTACAGATAAAGACGTGTAGAAAATTATCTTCAACAATCTCAAAACGTAGATTTACAAGCCATCATGCTTCAGAGCTTTGGGCAGAAGCTGTCTGGCATCATTTAGCAATAAATTATCTTCATTTTTGTGAAGCAATAGGCATTCTTGATTTACCACCTGTCACCTTTTTCTCACCTATAAAGTCAGTTGTAATACTTTGAGAATACTGTACTTACAAGCTCCTGTTCTGGTTGTACACTCTCCAGTGGAGGACTTTGTTTCAAATACAGGTGAATGCATCTCAGAGAGCTGTTTAGCTGGACAAGAAATATGCTGTATGTGATGAACTGGAAACTCTGTCTGTAGCAAAGTGTACAGCTGAACCTCAAGTGACAAGGTTGCAAATGGTTTTCACTGATGTGCCAAAGTCACCACGCAGCAATCCTAGGCTGCTTCCTCCTGCCCAGGTTCTGGACTTGTGCTGTGGCCCACTGAAAACATGTCCCCTGTGTCCCTGTCCCTTTCCCTCAGGTGTCGGTCGCCGTGGCTCCCACCAGCGTGTCCTTCCCAGTGTTCTCAGAAGCAGCCTATCATCCTGCCCCTCTGAGTGAGAGGACACCACCAGACACACTTGTGCTGCAGACCAGTGTGTCCTACAGTGCCCCTGTGAGCTACACCATTGCCTCTGGAGACGACAAGGGTAAGCTCTTGGTGGGAAACAACAGGACGAGGGTGTGTTAAACAACAGCACCAAGCTTTTGGGTTGTGTCTTCCCTCCCTCCTTCTGCCCTTATGTCAGTCCTGCAGCCATTTGTACTGATGTGTACCAGGTTTGGTGTGGGCACGTGATTGAATTTCTGTCACATTAGCAAGAGCTGGCTGCACCAGCTCAGTGCTTTGTGTGCCACAGGAACATCGGGTGGTACCTGATCAGGCATGAAGTTACACTGACTGGAGAAAAAACACCTAAAAGCACAAAGACTTCTGGTAAAAAGACTAACTCAGCAATGTCTTCGTAGCAAATGGGAGTGCACAGATGAAGTTTATGGAGGGTAAAGTGGAGCAGTGCTTTGCCATGTGTCTATTTTTACTAAATATAGAGCTGATTTTATTGCGTCATCAAACACAGCCAGTTAGTATTTCTGGTTTTATGAAGTGTTTTGTATGAAGGTGTGGTCTCCTTGAAGTGAGTTGCAGAATTCCTCATTGTCAGTAAGAACTAGGATTTCAGAGGAAATACAATAGTTTCCGACTGAAACAGGGACAAATAACCTCTGACTGCTTCAGAGGAAGCTGAAGACCTGACTGGAGAGGGGTGGATTGAATTTTCTCTTTCCTTTTGTTAATTACAGCCCTGGATATACCTGACATTCTTATAAATCTTACAAAAACTGTTGAATTCAATTTTATTCTTTGAAGAATCCCGTAGCATATGATATTCATGTAAATAATATATATTTGCATTGAAGGATTCGTATCTTCAGATTCAACTAATAATATAATAACCACAATGTTTGTGTGGGTTTTTTTTAACAGGGTATTTCATTATCCATTCATCCAGTGGTGTCATAAAAACAACAAAGAATTTAAAACTGGAAGATTTCCCAGTAACCTTCATTGTACGAGCAACAGACTCGTCTGATGCTGCCATATATAATGAAGCTGCAGTGAAGGTGGAAGTTATTGATGAAAATGATTTCCCTCCTGTCTTCCCATCCTCTCTGCTGGAAGAAACATTGGCAGAGGTAAGAAAATGTCTTGCAAACTGAATCACAAAACTAAATCTTCAAAATGATAACAAAAATAATCCTTTGGTGAGTATACAAAACTCATCCCCTTCTGGAACAGGGCAGGTCTGCCCTTCTGTTCTGCCATATGATGTTTTGAGGTTTATTTTGAGCTGAAAATCTCAATTCACAAAGAGAATGGTCTGAAAGTGTGGACCCACTGAAGGAAAAGTGAATCTTTTAATAATAAGGGGCCCCATAAAGGAAGCACAGCCACTCCATTTTGCATATTTATACAAAGAGAATATTCACGTGCATTCAAAATGTAGTGGATGTGCTGGGCACCTCACAGGCTCCCTCAGCCTTTTGTCAGGGAGCTTCATATAGAGAAATAGCAGGGGAAAGTCTCCAGTTTAGCAGGATTTCTCTCCTCACGTACAATCTGGTGTGATTCTCGCTGACACAGAGCGATCAGCAGCAGAAAGCAAGCCAGATTTCAGTCAGATTTTCAGGCATGGGTTGTCTACAGAAGAAGCCACAGCATTTATTTATGCAAAAGCACCCAGCCCATTTCACTCTTCAGTTTTCAAACAACGCTTTTCACACTTTAATCTGCTGCCTTCTTTTTTAAAAAGAAGCCCATTGATCATGCTAATATTTTCTATAACACGAACTTTGCCTTTGAGATCCCCAGCTGATGCCACACGTCCTCTTTAACAGCCACCCCTGATTTAAAATGTGACCCATTTCTACCACTGAGCTCAATTTAGGTTCAATTATTACACCTATTTGTGATGTTCCCAGTTAGTTTAATGGAGGAGAGCTGGAATCACATTTCCCAACCTTAAAAAATTGATTTCCATGTGAAATATTTACACTGTTGGATCAAATAACTTCAGATCAGGTCTCAAATGGCCATGCGAATGAAACACTGCTATCTCCTGTTAAGAAGGATGAGTTGTATTCTTTCTTTTGGTAAGAGTAATTATTAGCCAAAGAGTGTTCATAAAGAAACATGATTTTGAAGTTGAGAACATCCACTGAGTTTCACAGGAGAAGAGGCTGTTACACAGAAATAACAGCAAGGCACGCGCTCGAGGCTAAAATTTGGGGTGGTGGAAATCATGGAGCTGCTTCTTCCTGAAGATTGCTGGGGGCAGGAAAATAGCTATTTTCTGTAAACTTGAGAAAACAAGAGACTCTCTTTGCTGAATGAGTTGCATAATTTTGATTTTAAAATGTCTGTACTGTTGTAAGTGGATGCAGTGTCTGCTGCTTCCCCCCTTTCACATAATTCAAGGAATTGCAGCAAACCACTCTCTGGCAGCTTCCATCTTTCTTCACCCGCAGAATTTAACTGCGACTCAGATTGTCCAGCTGAAAGCTCAGGATAAGGATACAGGCAGAAATGGCTTCCTAACGTATGGCATTCTTAATGGACACGAACTAAAATTCAGGATAAATGAAACAACTGGAGTTCTGTATTCCAATACCACCTTTGACTACGAAGAAGAACCTACAGAGTATCAGGTTTGCTTTAGATTTCTTAAATCTGTTTTATTCAGAACCTTTTATCTTTCTCTTGGATAACAGGTGACATTTGTGTTTTTGCTCAGCTTGATATTGCTTGAACATTTGCTGCCCTGTTTAGAGTATGAGCCTCTCAAGGTGTGAGGCATTACTAAAACTGCTTTTTGACTGTAATGAAATTCAAGCCCAGCTCATTGTTCACCTGCCCTACAAACACTCCAGCACATGAATAACTAATTTCACAGTGACAGCTCATGTCTTCAGTGCTGTCTGCCCGCATCCCTGTTGGACTGAGATCTTGCAGACACAAGTCTCAGTTAATCTGCTTTATTGTCATTGCCACTGCCGGGTATTTATGACATTACTTTGCCTCGAGCAAAACAATATTGGGGAATTTGTCGTTCAGAACTTGACTTTACATTTCTAAGAGTATCCCAAAGTTGAAAATTCACCAAGGTTTTTTTAAATCCTTCTGCAAGTGCACCTTTGTGTGATTTCTCATTCCCAATGACCTCCAGGTTGTGGTGTATGCTGAGGATGATGGGATCCCTGAGAAGAAGAGAGGCTACTGCACAGTTGTCGTAAGGATCACCGATGTCAACGACTGGCCACCTGTCTTTGATCCGGTGCCTGAGTTCAGTGTAAATGAAAACGTGCCCGTGGGATTCACAGTTGGAAAAATCACAGCAACAGACAGGGACACTGGAGACAATGCCTTTGTTGTGTATAAACTTACAGGTAATGAGGATTTTTATCGCTGTCACTTTGGTGTCTCTACAATTGCGAGCATAAATAGGATTGTGCATGTGATTTCCTAATCCCTTTCCACACAGGCCAGGAAGGGTCACTTTTCACTTCGTTTGGATTTTTACTAGTTTATGTTCATGCAACTTTCAACCTGATTGAGCAGGAGCTTTGCAGATGCTACAAATTGTTGTGCTTTTAATTGTATTTCTAATGCTGTTAAAATCAGATTTATGAAAAATCTTTAGCTACTTGACTCTCAGAGCTGCAATCAGCTGGAAACATTTGGATGGGAAAAATGCCCATGGTTTTCCTGGATAAGGGATAGATAAGGGTCTAGGGCCTAATTCATCCCTGCTTGTAGAACCTGACAGAGATGGAAATCTAGACTCCTTTAGACCAAAGCCTGCAGGAGCTGAAATAGTTGGTTTAGTTGTAAAGGACCATCAAGAGCAATATGAATGCAGTTAATATGTTTTTAGTCTTTTATTTTCAATATGCATAGAGACTCTGAAGGTGGCCAAAACCAGGAGAACTGTAACTTAAGAGTTTAGTTAATAATGTGCTTCTAAGATGTATTAATTGATGATGCCTCTTTAAATCTGTCTCAGGTGGTGGAGAAAATGTATTTGAAATAGACGAAATACAGGGCATCATTAAGATAAAGGACTCTCCAGACTATGAAACCATGAATAAATACAGCCTCACAGTGACTGCAGTCAACAGTAAATCTGCCCCTTTCTATCAGGTAAAAGACCTTTATTTTAAAGAACTGTGACTCTTCAGAGCGGATTTTGAACTACTGGGAGGGAGCTCTATCCAAGACATTTATTGTGAGGAATAAATGAGTGACCTAATCATGTTGAGTCAGATTTCTACCACCTTTGACCACTCTGAGTAGTAGTATACTTAATTTATGTGAAACACTTCAGAATTATGCATGGTAGGGTTCGACCCTGAGTTGTTTGCTGACTCACCTGGGCTGGGGAACTGGACTCTGCCTGCTGCTGTCAGAGCTAGAAGGCATGTGATAATTTTTCATGGGACAAAAAGTGTTTTCAGCAAATTGTTCCAGTTCTGCTGTATTTTGAAAAGATATTAGACAGTTAATTTGACAGAACTAGAATATGTGTGGTTCCCTTAACTGCATGTAGGAAATGATGGCCTCCTAAACGTGGCCTGTTCTTACTCATCCAGGCACTTCTCAAGAAGTAGAATCCTACTGCAACATGGAATTCCCGCCTCTTGTGTTGAAATCCTGTAGTATCTCTGATGTTGACAAAATTAAACCCAAACAACATTGTGCTACAGCATTTTCAGAGCCTGACTTATACTCTCTGTTGCATGTGCAAGTAAGAAAAAAACATTGCTAAATAAGACATTCTAAGCACTCTAAAATGCATGAAACCATTTTGTTTTCTAGGCAACTACTTCTGTCACTGTGCTAGTGATTGATGTGAACGATAATGCTCCGGTGTTTGCCCAGAATTCCTACTCTGCTTCCATAAACATGATTAATCCTGTGGGTGCCCATGTCATAACCGTGAGTGCCACCGACAGGGATCAGGTAACTCCTCCCTCTGGCTCTGACACTGCCCGAGGCTGCAGCCCAAAGGGATCTTTCTCTGTTCTCCAGGCATGAAACAGCCAGTGTAGCAGAAAGGGAATTCTAACAGCACTGGGAATTAGGACCTCCGATGGTTCTGCCTCCCCGCTGGTGTACTCCCTGTCTTTGGAAGTACTTCTCAGCTATATGTGCTTTAATTTTTCACCTCGTTACACAGAGCTGCCCCAGCCCTGCAGAAATATACAAAGACTGCAGCAATTTAGTGCCTCTGAAGTTATAGGAACTTCTGAAGTAGATGAATCTGTAAGAGCTAAACATCAACTGGATGGCTGGAGCATGGAAACTGTGCTTGCCACACGCCTCTGAAGTGTGGGACCCCACTGATTCTCTCCATCCCCATTTTTTTAATGCAATTTTGTTTGATACGTCTCTACTGCACCCATCAAACAGTATCCAGGTGCTGGCAGGGATATCCAGCAGCCAACCACATCACCATGACAACATCACTAGTGATTATATCACTTAAAGGGTGAAGCCTCTAGAAGTGACAACAAAATAGGTGGAGCAGGTGCCTTCCTATTCCCTCACGCATAATTTTGGGTAGAATGGCTGCAGCTGTTCCACACTACTGCAAAGAATCCAACAGCCCTTTTTTAATCACCCTTTTCAAGGATTCTGTATAAAAAGTGAAATTGCCTTTGAAAAGTGCTGGCCTGTGTGAGATGTGCATTGAGACTCTAATGAAATTCCTCCTTCAGCTGTCTGCTCCTGTGCCATGAGTGCCACTTGTCCTCCCTGTGCCACTCTCACTGCTCTGCCTGTCCCCCTCTACACATATCCTTAACTTACTTTCATTAGAGGCCCTTTTCCCACATTTTTACTGTGGAACTGGCCAATTTAGTGTGAATTTTCTTCTGCTTTGAGTTTGCTGTTTTCTTTTATAACTGCCGCCCATCCTACCATAGCTAACCCCAATTTTTCATTCTTAAAAAAGAAATCACTATTTTCAAAATAACTTAGAGACATTTAGATATTTTGGAGTCTCTTGTTTTAGTGTCTCTAATCCCAGTTCCGTGGGGTTGTGTTCCTTCCATGGCAGGGGCAAAATGGCCTCATTGAGTACCACATCCTGCCAGACCCACACGTGAGCCCGTTCTTCCTGCTGGAAGATCTGAGTGAGGGGAAAATAATTACAACTGGAAACCTGTCCAGCTCTGGAGAGATCCACCTAACAGTGATGGCTAAGGACAAAGGCTCTCCTCCTCTAAACAGCACTGCTCTCATTGCTCTGACTGTGTTTGACAACCGGCCCTTCGTTCCTCAGTTTAACAGGAGTGAGATCAGGTGAGCTTTTCATAGTAAATTATGTAACTGATATATATTTTCTCCAGACAGTGCAAAACGTAGTAAAGCTGAAGGTCATTTTCGTATTTTTCCATGCAGAAGAAAGAACATCAGGGCTTTTTTTAAACAAAATATTTAGGAAATTCTGCTAAGCTCAGGGCTCTGTGAATGTGATTTGAAGCATCGCCTCTTATTTCTTTATTCTGCAGCTTCTGTAAGCCAGGGTCTCTCTACTCCTTTCCTCCCTTATCTAAAAAATATTCTCCCTAAGGCTTTACTCAAGGATAAACCAATGTCTGGCTGGAAAAGTAGGGCTTGCACTGCTCTCTGAAGGTCAGGGAGCTTCAGCAAACAACTGGAGGGGAGTGAGCAGGGTTTTCCACAGGGAGTTAAATTTCAAAGTGTGCCCTTGCAGCAGCTGATGGGAAATGTAACATTCTGATTTCTCATTTATTTTCTGCATCAGCATTTCTGTTCCGGAAAACACAGGAGTGGATTATTTAATTTATGCTCTCGCTGTGGTTGAAACTTCAGGGAAACTCATTGATTATAGTATTGTATCTGGCAATGAAAAAGGTAAGTACAATTTCCCTTAGGAGTTAAAATAGCCAAGGGAACATAGTAACCTGTCTTTTGTGTGGCAGGGGTTGCTGGATGTAAATGAGGAGATGGAGAGCGTGGATAAAAATCTGTGTCTTTTAAAAAAAGGAAGTACACAACACTTCTTTCAGAGCTTCTCAGCACTGACTTCGTTGTTCTTTGGCTATAGAGAGGGTGGTAACTTGCTAAAAAACGGAGGGTTGTCGTCTTAGATTAGGAAAATTAAAGACTGAGGGAGCCAGAAATAGAAGAGAAAACTTGGAAATGCATGATCACATAAAAAAGGAGTTGTGCAACAAGAAGCTGCAATTTTGTTTTCCATGTATATTGTCCCATTACATGTTTAAGAGCTGCTTGTCTGGGATAGCAACTCAGCTGTGATGTCTTTGCTGCTCGGCCAGTGGAAATGTTGCATTCCACAGAGCAGAGGACCCATGGAAACATCCCAAGAGCAACTAAGGCACAGGAGTAGGAGGGACACAGGTGAAATGGGAGCTATGACAGCCAAAGTGCACGTTTTTCCTTCCAGGCCATTTTAGATTGGATCCCACCAGTGGGGAGCTGAGGACAGCGGTTAATTTGAACTATGAGGAAATTCCTCAGTATGTGATTTTAATTAAAGCCAGTGAAAAAATCTCACCTGCTGCAGACGTCCAGCGTTCAGGTAACCTTTTGCTTTGAAGAACATTCCAACTTAAAGCAGGGGCAGTGGACACATCTTCTGTATTCGCAAGCCAGTACAGGAGTTGTGATCACTTCCCACTGCAAAATCTGATGTGACAGACAAAAAGCTGGAGTGACCCAGAGCAAAGCCAGCAGCCTTCCCTTCCTCCAAGGGTGCAGACCCTCCCAGGGCCCTTCTGGGGTCTCAGAAAAGGATATAACAGCAGCTGGATGGGGCTGGCAGAGCAGCAGTGGGATAGAGCTCCCGTGGGCACATCCCTTTCCGCTCCCCCTTCCTCACGTGCAGCAGAGATGCTGCAAAGCCACAGCCCGAGCCTTTGGAACGTGGGCTCTGGTGGTGTTTGTTGGTGCTGCTAGCTGTGTGTGTTGGTGTTTGCTGCAGACCTGTTTGCTGACAACGTGGCCATGCTGACGATCTCCGTGCAGGACGTGAACGAGGAGCCGGTGTTTCTGAGAGACACCTACTCCGCTCGGATCCCCAGCTCCGTGCCCTACAAGCACCCTGTCGTCACAGTCCAGGTATTTGTGGTGCCCTTCAGAGGGACAGAAGCCCTGTGGAAGACCTCGGTTTGTTTCACAGTTAGACTGGCTTAAAAGAGCTCTGAAATCTGAGTTTCACACCTCGCCTTTTTTTAAACCCAGGCCACGGATCCGGACTCAGGAGACAACGGAGTTCTGCTGTACAGTTTGGTGAATCACCAAACAAATGAATTTGACATTGATGAAAATACAGGGCAGATTTTTACAGTTTCTGTGGCAGGGAAGGCTGGGACATTTTATCTGGAAGTCCAAGCTACGGATCAAGGCACGAGAAGACTCACAGCTCAGACAACAGTTAACGTAAGGAACAGTGCCATGGATAATCCTAATTTGCTTCCATGTCAAAACTTTGTATACAAGAAGGGCTGGGTTTGGTAATGGCAACAAAAAATTAATGTCATCAATGAGGCTCTTGGATATGTGAATATTTACTGCATACTAAAACTAAGAGGTTGCCATTTTCACTGACATAAAAATAAGTTGCCACGAAGATTGACTTTTGGAGGGCAATTATTTTATATCAGCGGGTTTTTGTCACTGTTTAGTGTGGGGTTATTTTTTCTGGCAATCAAAGAGAGATACAAATGCTTTAGAAAATCTTACATGTGATTCTTTTTTTATTAGGTTACTGTTGATTCCAGTTCCAGTAGCAACATCGTGGTGGTGGTGCTTAATCAGCAGATCAATGTTGTTGAAAGGAACATTGCTGAAGTACGAAGGTACTTTTGAAACTGTGACGCTTATTCTGGTATAATATGTAACGATAAATTCAGAGTCCCTTTGGGACAGGGGTCTGACAGCGTGCAGGGAGGTGACACAGCCAGTGCCCATGAAAAGCCAGGCCTTCACCTTGATGTAGACCAGAGCGATTTGAGGGTATTCACAGGAAGCCACCAATTTTTGCCTTGTGAGTTTTTGGCCTGAGCTGACAAATGTCAGGAAGTCATTGGACTTGATAATTTCAAGAGGTCTCTTCCCACCTCAATGTTTCTGTCGTTTTTAAGAGCCTAGGATAAAGGTTTCATGGATAGCAAGGATAAAAATGTGGACGCAGACACCACAGACCAAACCCACCATTTTACAGATGAAAATCCCCCTCACGGCAGAGCCAGTGATGTGTGGATTGCCCACACTACAATTAAAACCACAATTTGGGCCTTGTTGGCATGTTAAAGAAGATGTAAGATCTTTTGTTTGACTGTCCCTAAACTTCCATTTACACTGGAAAGAGACAACCCTGTGCTTGTGAAGGGAACTCACTTTGAAAGTTGGAAAAATGAGTTTGTGGTGTTTACACTATTACGGCACCAGTTTTTTGTTGGTCAGAATTAAATTGAAAACTTTCTGACTGCTCTCAGAATGGTCACTGGTCCAACCAGCATGAAAAGCTCTGTGGAAAAGGAGCAGGAAACAATGAGGATTATGAGACTGAACTTCCCTCCTCCCCACCTTTATTATTTATAATACTCCTCAGAAGTCACTGCCTGGGTATTTTTTATCCTGTGCTACTTAATCCCTCAACAATTCTGGGCAAATAGCTTAATTCCTTTGCTGATAATAATCCTTTTAACATGCTTAGGTTAAAATACCTGCCAAGGTATTTTTATTAAAATGAGTTAGTATCTGCCAAGTGTTGTATTAAATACTGCTTTATTTAATTTCCAGAGCAGAAGAATCTGCCACTGCCCAGTTAATTAAAAATGTTTTCTTAATATGATGACAGGGTCCTGGAAGATAAACTTGAATGGAACGTATACATAGTTGATGTTTACTCTGATGAGTTTGAAAGAAAAGCAAGAAGCAGCACTGATGAAACCCATGTGGAAATTATTGCTTTTGATGAGGCACACCAAGAAATGCCTGCACAAGATGTCATAAGGTCTGTATGGTACAGCCTGTCTTCTGGGTGGCAGAGCCATGCAGAGAGGTCTTCTTTCCCTGGAAGTTATTAAGGCCCTGCACTGGATGGGTTTAGATCAAATAACAGTTTGTCTGAGATCTGGCTGGAGGCTTAAGTGGGTATTTTAGAATTCAGAAAGCTTGCATTATTCATTAGTTCGTCAAAAACTTGAATAGGGCTGTTTAATTGTGCAAAATAGATTTAAAAGTCAGTTTAAGGAAAAAAGCTGAAGCAGAAAGAACGTAATTAAAGTACATTGCCTTTGGAACAGCAGAATGTTGATTATAAATATATGCTTTAGGTGTATTTTACATTTGTTTCATAACATGGCAGTGAAGTGTGGTTAGAGGATATACTGACCTCTCAAGCTTAATTGTCCAAGCTCTGCAGCATTTTAGGTCAAACCACCAGGGCTGGTTGCTTAGAAAAGAGAGCTCTCGGTGAACCAGGGAGGGATATTCTGTTCTTTTCTTCACTGCTCCTCCAGCCAAAATGAAGGCCTGGTAAACCATCTTACCCTTGTGCCTTCAGAAAACTCAAGGAGCAGAGGAGTCACATAGAGGCAGAACTGGAGAAAGTGTTTTCCGCACCTGTCACTGCCGCCGTCTGGGAGGCTCCGGCTGCCTCGGCCACCCCGGAGCTCATCGCGGTCATCGTGCTCAGCGTCGTCCTCGCCGCCACCCTCATCGCCTTCCTGGTCTACGTGCTCCTGGATGTGAAGAGGAGAAGGTACACAGAGCTGTGCCCTGACATTTACAGCTCACGGGTTTAGTTAAATGCCACCTTGAAAAACTAGTGGTGTTTGCATGGGGAGTCGCCTCAGGTTTGCTCTAAATCACAGTGCCAGGTGTGTGGTGTGTCTATTATCTACAACAAGACTCAGAGATGTTTCTTCTTGTGCTGGGCACGCAGCAACTGCACAAACAAGTAGTTTTAAAATAGGAATTTTACCTGTGAAGTAGCAGTAGTACACCCACATGAGTCTCCTCTGACCCCACGAATGCTGGAATCAAGGGAAGTTTTGCTGCTTAATTTCACTGGCAGCACAGTAGTGGAAAATAAAGACATTTCCAGGAGAGCAGTGAGTTTTTACCCTGCTACCATTATGGAAAAACAGGAAATATTCCACACTTATCCCCAGAATAACACTGAAAATAAATGTTGTGTATTAAACTTACGACACAAAGAATTAATTTTCTGTTTCTGAAACAGCTGTGAAGCCAACCTTCAAGAAGAATTACCAATTTTATTTTTGTGTGTTTTGTCGTTTTCAGAAAGCACGAGCAACAGCACTCGGTTAAGAAGAAGTCTGAAAGTACAGAGGGCATTTATAACCCATGGGCTATGGACAAGAATGGAAGTGTGAAAAGCATAGAGAAACCAGAGCACATGAATAACAGGCAAGTAGAATGCTGATACCACAGATTTATTAAAAATAGCATAGAAAAAATGTGATTCTAGTTTATTCTGGTACCACAGGATTTTCCTTGGATCTTTCACCACTATATAGGTCAATTTTTAAGAATCCAGCAGCCAATAAGTTAAAAATCTCTACACTTGAAGGAATTAATACCGTTTAATCTTGTATCAAAAATTACATGGGCAAATTCCTACTTAGTCTTTAGCAAATTGTTAATCCTTATGCAAAAAAGAACCTTCAGGATACAAGAAGCTACTTAACATTTATTCCTCTGGATGAAATCCCACTAATTTTAGATCAGTGCACACGCTGCTTGCAGAGAGGCTGAGCTTTTGGTGTTTATGAATTCTCTAACTCTCCTTCAGGACAACTGAGATAACATCATTTGACACATACGGCACCAGAGGTGGTGATGCTGACAAAGATGCCCCTGAAAAAGGCAATTATCTTGAGACAATACTGCTGAATTACAACAGTGAACCGGAGGAAAAAGTGGCATCTGGAACAGCTGCTCAGCTTGGAAATGTAGAGGCCCAGCCCCCTGTGCCATTCATAACAAAACAGGTAAGGAGCCGTTTGATTGCAAACACTGAAAGGTATTTTATGGTTATGCATCACATAAGTCATGGGATTATTTAAAAAGTAAACCTGTGATGGAACTGAAAAAAGAAATACTTTGTGAAGTAATCTCTGGAAGTGATAAGGGCTAGACTGGACAACTCTCAGCAACCAGGTGTAGTGGAAGGTGTCCCTGCCCATGGCAGGGGCTTGGAACTGGATTATCTTTTAAGGTCAGTTCCAACCTGAGCCCCTCTATGAACATCTTAGAGAAGGGGCTGTTTGTCCCTGATTAGAAGGAGGAGGATTTACGATCCAGAAATGACGACTCTCCTCTGTCTGTTATGGAATGTGCACAGTAAAGTGTTCCCGTGTGCTGCTCTGAAAACTTTCAACCTTAGAAACAATGCTTTGTATGCAAGCTCCAGAGACAAAACATATATATATATGTAAAAAAGTTATAGCATTTTGCAACGTGTACTGCTCAGCATGTTCCCACCCTGGTGTTTGTAGCTCTCTGCCTCACCTGCACTCTGGTTTCTTGTAGGATCCCTTTGTGACAGACACAACCCAGGAATCGGCTCTTCCCTTTACACCTCCACCACCTGCCCCCGAGAAAGAACTGAAAGGAGTAAAATTTTCAGAAGTGGCAGTGATTTTGGACACGGAGCCTGGGGATGATGAGCCTGAGGATGATGAGGATGGCGATGACATCTCCCTGTGATAAGGACACTTAATGAACACAATGAGGGCACAGAATTAAATGAGCACTAACACGGGAACGCTATGCTTTAATTCTGCTATCACTGTTGTCAGAGAGGGCTGAGAACAAGCAGTGTGCTGGGCGGCAGGGCTGTCTCACTGTGTTTCATTTCCTCTGCCCAGTGGGCGACACAATAAACCCGATCCCCAAGCATTCTCCGGCCATCCATTTTCCGTGCCCGGGCCCTAAACCCCGTATTCCCCCGTGTGTCCCAAACCCCGTGTGCCCCCTGCTGCTGTGTCCCTCCCGTCTCTCTCCCTCTGTTCCAGGTGCCGCTCCGGGACAGCCGGACCCGCTCCCTCCGCCCCCAGCGCCGGGAGGGCGGTGCCGCCTCTCCTTCCTCCTCCTCCTCCTCCTCCTCCTCCTCCGGCGGGGCGGGGAAGTTTCTGGCACCTTCTGGCGGCGGCGGCGGCGGAGCCATGGCCAAGTGGGGCCAGGGGGACCCGCGGTGGATCGTGGAGGAGCGGGCGGACGGCACCAACGTGAACAACTGGCACTGGTGAGCGGGGCGGCCGCGCCGGGACCTGCCCGGGAGGCCCGGGCCGTGCTGCCGGCCGCGGGCACGGGCCCTTCGCCCCCTCCCTGCGGGCCCGAGCGGGGGTGTCCGGGCTGAGCCCCCGCCGCGTCGGTGTGTGGGGGTGCCCGAGCCGGTGTGTGCCCTGGGGAAGGACCCTGTGTGTGCGGCCGCGTTGGAGTGGGACCGGGAGACGCCGGAGGAGCAGGGAGCACTGGATAGGCCTGCCGTGTGCTGGCAGGGTGGCCGGTCCCAGATTCTCACCCTGCCCGGTGTTCCCGCAGGACGGAGCGGGATGCCTCCAACTGGTCCACGGAGCGGCTGAAAACTCTCCTCCTGCCTGTCAGGGTGGAGGGTGAGGAAGGGTCATGTGAGGTGACAGAAGTGAGCAAACTGGATGGAGAGGCCTCCATTAACAACCGAAAAGGGAAACTTATCTTCTTCTATGAGTGGGCTATCAAGCTGGCGTGGACTGGTGAGTGATGGGCTCCCCTCCTGTTTCAAGGTCAGATTCATGTATAATATTAAGGATAAGGATACTTAGCTCGTTTGGGAAATAATAATAAAGGGAAATATTATATGGTGATACAAGTTTACTTTTACAACAACCAGACTAAGAAAGATTGATCTGAACAATATAACTGTAATTGCAGGCACCTCGAAGACAGGAGTGAAGTACAAAGGTTATGTGGAGATTCCTAATCTCTCGGATGAAAATGACATCGATGAAGTTGAGGTGAGCACAGCTGAACGCTGATACTGCTGGCTGTATGGCTGTTCTAACAGGAATACTCACAGCATTAATATTTCCTTCCATTTTACCTTTCTTAAAACTTCTGTGTAGAACTTTTTTAGCATTAAACACTGCTTAAGTTAATAGAATTAAAGAATGGTTTGGGTTGGGTGAGATCTCTGCAGATCATCTAGTTCCAGCCTGGTCTTGGACACTTCCAGGGATGGGGCAGGCACAATTTCTCTAGGCAACATGTTCCATTTCCTCACCACCCTCACAGTAAAGAATTTCCTTCTAATATCTAATCTAATCCTACCCTCTTTCAGTTTAAAACTCTCATGCTCCATTCTGTCACTAGACTCCCTGACAGGGAGGTGCTCCCCCTCATGTTGTATCTTTATTAAATTAATTCCTATCTTCTAGACATAATGGCTCTATAACACATGAAGGTATTTAGGTACACATGTACATTACTGTAGGCTGAGAGAGGTGAAGTGAAAGATGAATAAACTTGCATTGCTGTTTCTGAAAGTTGAGCTGAAGTCTGTGATGGTGAATTGAGTAATAAAAGGACCTTGCAAATGTGGCTTGTTAATCAATACTTGTCCTTGTTTAGATCCTTGTCAGCCTTGCTAAAGATGAGCCTGACACTAACTTGAAGACCCTGATGAAGCAAGAGGGTGCAAAAAAAATTAGAGATGCAATGAAAACTTACATCAGCACTCTCAAAACGGGTACGTAACTGAGAGGGAGAAGTGTCATGGGAACCCATATGGGCTAAAGCTAAAGAACAGCGGGTTAACAAGAGGAGTTCCTCACCCCAGCTCAACAGGAAGGTGTCAGAGCAATAATAGCAAGTTTTGTGTCTCTTTGGAAATTGCTAGGATTTGGCAAGAAACACTTCTGTCTCTAGACACTGTGGCACAGGTTTGGTGGTAACCTAATAAACAGCATTTTTGGATTTATATTTTAAAACTGAGAATGTCCTTTACGTGCTGAAGGTCAGTTATAAAGCCAGTGAAATGTGTTTGCTATACCAGTGGCACAGTCACTGCTTGTGGCACCATCTGGCCTTCCATTTGCTTACTCCCTTGGAAGGTGATATGTTCTCCAATTTGTGTTTTTTTTCTCTTTTGCCACACTAGTAAAGGCATCTAGTGTTACTTGGATTTTAGAATCCAGCTGCTGGCTGGCAATTGCTCGGCAGCTTCTGTTGGTGTCATTTAATGAGCTTTCTCAGCATCTGGATCAAATTTCTTTTTTTTTAAAGTTAAGTGCGATTGCAGCAGTTGGAGTTAAATCAGTGTGTTTCAGTTAAGTTTGGATTTCCTCTCAAATACAGGCTGGGAACACTGCAGTTGCTTTTTATATTCATTTACCTGTAGTATACTATACGTGCTAGATATGCTGGGTACAAACCACCACTGATTGCTGTTTTCCCAGGATCAAATTTCTGTACCCTGGAGTTTTTTTCAGGTGTAGTGTTCAGGGTGGGAGATGCAGTCACCCAGTGGAAGATGAGAATGTCAGTCAGGAAAAACTGTATGATCTTATGGGCTGGAATAAATAAGAATAGGTGGGAACCAGGTATCACAGGATATGAGTTTATACACGTGATAAAACTTTGCTATATAATGGAATTTTGTCCGTTTGAACAGACGGAAGGAGGAAGACCAAAATGTTATATAATTGGCAAAAGTTACAGAGTTGCAGAAAAAGCAAACATAATTCTGAAAGAGTCTAAAGATTCTGGTGGCGTTACAAAAGTGTTACTGCTGCTGGACAGGGCTCTGCTGAGACATTCCCTGGGTTTCTGTGTGTAGTCCTGGCATCTGGTTTTGAAGTTTGAAGGGAAGTTTGAAGTAACTACACTACAATGATGTGAGAAATGAAAAGCCAGTCTGGAAAGAAATGAAGAAGCTTGGTTTGGTATGTCTAGACCAGCAAGGCAAAAGTATTTGAGATGTGATTACAATTTATGTTAGAGAGTGAGAGAGAAAAAAAGCTAAGTCTAAGGCTAACTAATATTATTACTAGAGCAGCATGTGGAAGATGGTGTGTCTAGGCTGTGAAGAGGCTGGAAGTTCCTAAATTGTTAGTATAGACAGGTTCTGAGAGCACCTTTGGTGGAGCGTAGTGATGGCAAGAATAATTAATTGCTTGTAAAAAGAGGTCTTTTTCTAAAAACTGTTTCAAGTCATGGATGCTAGCCTAAAGCAGGGGGGAAACCAGGAAGCCCTTTTTGATTGTGTTTTTCAAAGAACAGTTAAAAGGTTTACTTGATCTTTTATTGGTTTCATTGGCACATTCCTGTCTTTCCAGAATTCACCCAGGGCATGATTTTGCCCACAGTGAATGGTGAACATATGGAAACAACACCTCAGGTGGCTCCTAAAGCAGAAGACCGCAAGGTAAACAAAACTGTGCAAACATGCTTTGGGATCTCTGAAGAAAGGTACATGGTATTAGATACTGGGGCTTACAGGAGCAACCTCTGTTGTCTATAAGATGTATACATTCAGAAACTGGCAGTCTGTGGTATAGGAGTGACTGTTTCCATTTGCAGCACTTGATGTTTCTTCCAAGCAGAGTGTTAAATCTGCCATTTACACTCAAATAGGGTTGTATCTAATTGCATCTTTACCAAGAGCCTTTGTTTTTTCTCTTGGATGTGTGAACCTCTTGTTAATTTTGTGGTGGGGATTTTTTTGTGAAAAAAAATGTGTTTGTTTTGCTTGTTTTGTTAGATGGCTGCTAAGAGCAGTACTGCTGCATCACAGCCCAAATCCATAGGAGTCAAGATCCCTACCTGTAAGATCAGCTTGAAGGACACCTTCTTAACATCTCCTGAAGAGCTCTACCGGGTATTTGTTACTCAAGAGGTAATGCTTGGCTTGTTCTGAGAATTGTTCTTTACATACAGGCAAAGCTTCTTAAGAAGCTTTTTAAGGCATTCTGTAGGACACTTGAAATCTATGAGAATGCAGTGAGAAAGCTGGTCTGCAGAGCAGTTGCTTAGAGCTTGCGCATGCATCTTTTCACACAGCTGACCAGAGGATTAATGCCAGCCAGAAGCCAGTTCCAGCCTGTTGTCAGCACCTATCCATAGGTGTGGCCCTTACTGCATGTGGTCGGTTGACTTGGGATTTACCGTTCTGTGCTTCTTTGGTTTTGTTTTTTCCTTTCAAGGTTAGGTGCTATCGAAGTGTATTTTGGGAATAGCTTCCCCTCTCCTGCACACTGTTATAGTTTAGGAAGACAGAACAGCACCGTATAATCTAAACATGATCTTGGTCTTCTGTTGCTCCTGATTTGATAAGATAAAGAACAATAAAAGAAAAAATACTGTCTTTTCTTAGAACTAGGTTTCATTAAGAAATCAACAAAGTAAATCCACATGTGACTCAGAACACTGCATAGAATTGGAAAACTAGGGGTGGGCAGAATATTGCTGTAGTGGCTATAACCTTTGCTGGCCAGGGCAGGGTTTTTGTCTTTTGCTGAAGACCTTACACTACTGACNCATATGAAGTCCAACAAGGGAAAGCACCGGATTCTGCAGCTGGGATGGGGCAACCTGGGATGTATGTCCAGACTGGGGAATGAGAGGCTGGAGAGCAGCACCAGGAAAAGGGACCTGGGGGTCCTGGTCGATGGCAAGTTGAATCTGAGTCAGCAGTGCCCTGGCAGCCAGGGGGGCCAACTGTGTCCTGGGGGGCATCAGGCAAAGCATCGTCAGCCAGTCGAGGGAGGGGATTGTCCCACTCTCCCTGCACTGGGGTGGCCTCACCTGGAATATTGTGTGCAGTTTTGGGCACCACAATATTAAAAAAAAAACCATTGAACTATTAGTCTACAACTTCTTCGAGAGGGGAAGAGAAGAAGCAGGCACTGATCTCTTCTCTGTGCTGACCAATGACAGAACCCGAGGGAATGGCCTGAAATTGTGTCAGAGGAGGTTAAGTTGGAAAAAGGTTCTCCCAGAGAGTGGTTGGGTGTGGGAACAGGCTCCCCAGGAAAGTGGTCAGAGCACCAAGCCTGACAGAGTTCAAGAAGTGTTTGGATGACACTCTCAGGCACTTGGTATGACTCTTGGGGATGGTCCTATGTAGGGCCAAGATAATTCTTGGACTCGATAATCCTTGTGGGTCCTTCCAACTCAGCATATTCTGTGGTTCTGTGACTTACTTCCTCTTCCAGAACTTTTGTAGCTGGATGGGAGGCATTAGGCAACAAGTTTGTAGGCAGATAATGTCAAGTCTCCCCCTGAATTCTTTTCAGATGGTCCAAGCTTTCACCCACGCACAAGCCACCTTGGAGGCCGATAAAGGAGGCAAGTTTCAGTTGCTGGATGGCAGTGTCACAGGAGAGTTTGTTGACCTAGTAAGTATTAACTAGTGCAGGTGCATCTTGTTCAGAGGCAGCCTTTTTATTTTTGAGGTATCGTTTCTGTAGCAATGTTTCTGTCAGCTAACTGTGGAGTTTTGCCTGGTGCCTAGTAGTTATCTGTAAGTTCTGTGGCCATTGAGTTGTTCCTAATAGTATGGAATAATATATGGGACTTCAGTCTGGGGAGAAAATCTGGCTTCCATCTGCCCTGTCTTGGTGTGATTTTACTTATTTATTAGGGATTGGAGGAGTGTTAAAGATAGTAATGGACCACTTTTTCTCTTTGGCTCAAGTGCTACTAAAGTCCTTTGGACAGAGACCCTGTCTCAGTGTTTGGGGCTGTACTATGGCCTACCTTTCTAGAAGGAGATTGAAAAGAAAAGGGCACTTGAAGTCTTTTTCCCTGTGTGTGTGTGTGTGTGTCAAGGGGTCTCTAAGGCTTTGTATCAATACAGTTCTAATTGTTTTCTATTAGACTGCAAGACTTGCAAAAAGCAACTACTCAGTCTTTCTCTCTCTTGTCAAGGTTCCTGAGAAGCAACTTGTTATGAAATGGCGATTTAAATCTTGGCCAGCTGGTAAGTAGTCCAAAAATGGACTATGGTATTAACTGCCCTTGCCTTTGTTTGAAGAATTCCAGCCCCGTTTGACACACTGTATTCTGACTTGTGATCATGGAGTACATGGTGTTCTGGGAGCTCTACCAGTGTTATCCCAGCTTCCTATCCCAGACTATCATGTCTGAATCAGCCACTGTTCGAGCAGTGACCAGGCATTAGGAAGGATGAACTAGCAGCTTGCTCAGCTGTGGATGAAACTTGCTTCAAACCGCATGAAGAGGGAGCCCTCTCCCTCCTGTGTTTCTCTTGAAGGTCTGCAGCTGTCATTAAGTAGATCTGGGAAAGATCCTGAAGAGTCTTTTTAAGTGTTGCCATGTGATAGGAGGAGCAGAGAGCTCCTTGGGGCTGTATATACTGTACTAAACACTGCTGACAGATTTGCTTTGGTCCCTCTAGGGCACTTTGCAACCATTACCTTGAACTTCAATGACAAAGGTGGTGAGACGGAGGTGTGCTTAGAAGGCAAGGGCATTCCTGCCAGTGAGGAGGAAAGAACAAAGCAAGGCTGGCAGCGCTACTACTTCGAGGGCATTAAACAGACATTTGGCTATGGCGCCCGCTTGTTTTAATACCGGTTGCTGGGAGGCTCTGCCTGAAGACTCTGCCACATGGACTGATAAATTTCTCGCCTGTTCCTTTCTAATCTTGGCCCTGCTGCTGAGTAAAGTGGGATGACAGGTGATGAGAAGGCTATTGAGCAGCACCACTTTCAGTCCCTCACTGCTTTGTGCATGTCTCGTGCTGCAGGGGATTCTCTTACATGTACATACTTCTATTGCTAAATAAACCTAACTTAAAAAAACACTGTGGAATTTGTGTCCTCAGATCGGCTTGAGTTCAAAGGGTCGGTCGATAAGCTGAGGGAGGGATCTCTCTGGAAAAACACCGATCAATGAGGAGTGCTGATGCCAATGTGATTTACTCCTCACTTCTGGGGGAGTAGAGAGCATGAACTCGATGCAGTTTTTAGTTTTGAGCAGCTGCTCGTTTTCTCTCTGCTTTTGATCTGCCGCTAGTAAATGTTTTGAACCCTTCCCATTTCTGAAAGGAACTATGATCCTGTTCAAGCTGTTCCTCTCCTCTGCACATCCCCTTTTTCAACACAGTCCTTTCGTGCAGTTACATCAGTCTGCTCTAAAAAATGAAGTTTAGTCATCCAATGTCCAAGATAATCAGCAAATCACTGCTAGGGAAACTCCCACCTACAGAATGGTTCTAGCAGGTTATTTGGCCCAGGGTCAGCTACCTGCAAGAGCTTCAGGCCAATGCAAACTGCTTATTTTACAGGAATAAATCCCACCCCCATTTAGAGTCTATATAGAGTGCAGTACTTTTGACTCATCCCACTTAAGCTGTTGCTTTAACTGGTGAGGAAGAGAAAATTGCTTGTTCTCTTCTGTTAATACTGTTTGATCCTGGAGATGTCTTCTAAAGCAATAAACTTGTTTATAGGAAAGGAGGGGAAAATCTAACTGATCAGAAGTGTCAATCTGCTTAACCTCAAGGGTGACAGAAGTGCTCCGTTTTTGAGGCATGAGCTTCTTTCGAACATTTTGTTTTCTGCTGGTGTTTTTTGCAGAGCTCCTCTGGTAAGCTAAAGGGAAGTAATGTTACTGGGTGAGATTTACTGTTTTCTGGATTTTTTTTTTTCATTTTTTTCAATCTGAAGAGCATGTGGTAACTGTTCCCTTCAACTGAGGAGACAGAAAAAAACCCCCTTTAATGCCTGTTTTGAGAGAACTGAATGTAGTTGTTTGAGTTGCCTTTTACACTAAAGAGAGTATTTTGCCTGTTCTGCTCCCTATTCCAAAGTGCTCAGGTGTGAAAAAGTCATTACAAAGTGTGTATGCAGACATCAAGAGTGCAGTATGGAACTGAATTCTGGATTGTGTACTCATCCCTGTGAGCTGACCTGTGACAGCAAAGGAAGTTGTATGAAGAGCACGCACCTGTAGAAATGGTAGTTTCTCTGTGTCTTGCAGGGCTGCCTTCTCCAAAGCAATGTCTGGCTGGGAAAAGGGATGCAGGTGTTTTGCCAGGAATTTTGTGCACAGATGAATTAGGCTGCACATCTGGTAGGCTGCAGGAGTGTAGCATGATGTAGGCACGCTCATGTTACTGTGCAGCATGCATGTTTGGTTTTCTGTTTGGGAAATCCTGGGCAGCAACATGGGAAACCTTAAACAGCAGGGCTAGGGAGAGAGTTCACAGCCAAAAACTTTGGTAGAAGAGCAAAATTACTTGAAAACTGAAAAAATGAGCTCATTCTACGTTAACTTGAGACAAACCTGACAGCTGAATTGTGATGTCCTTGCCGTGCTTTGGCAGCTGTGCAGTGGTAGCAGCACTTGCCTGCTGCAGACTGCTGGCACAGCTGGGCCAGGGCAGCAGAAGGCAGGCCCCGCTAATCACCTGCTGCTGGAAGGTTGGGAAGTGGGACAGGAAGGCAACTGGAGTGGAATTTTAATTGCCTTCCTTTCATCACAAGAAGAGTTTACTTCAGGCATCCTGCTGCTACTCTAATAGGACACGCTTTGGCCTCAGCCAGCAACCCACATTCATGGGGCTCATGGGCTCAGGGCTTTGCTCGGAGGCTGTTAGAGGGCTCTTCCAGCAACACTGACCGCCCTGAGTTACACTGGTGCTGCCCCAGCTGGCGCCCTGCCCTGCGGGCTGGAAATCACAGCAGAACCGGCTGTGTGGTGTGGCCATGCCTTGGCTGCGGTTCACAGGTGAACCTCTGGGATAACCCGCCGGTGAAGGAAAGCCTGTGTGGAAAGGCCAGGCGGTGCACTCACGCACTGAGCGTGCCAGGACGTGCCACTCTAACAGGCACAGCAGTGCTAATTAAGGCCTTACACCACTTCAGACATTCACTTGGTGAAGGAGATCTGAGCCTTAACTTGTGCTAGTGAAGGTCCCTTCTACATCTGCCTGCTGCCAGCAAAGCGACGCACTCCTCCACCTGCAGCTGACATCTGGTGCAGCTACCCAATGCTAAGGAGAAACCCCAGACCTTTGCTTTCCTTGGAAGTGTCAGGAGAGCCAGACACAGTTTGAAGCCCTTCAGCTATTTAGAGAAGGGAAGGGTGTATAAGGTGAGGAAGAGAAACAAGGTCCAGTATACTCTGGCCCAAAGGCTCTTTAAGAATCTGAACTGACATAGGATAAGAGAGAAAGTCTTGTGAATTAAAGAAAACAAAGGTTAAAAAATAGAAAACAGAGGTAGAAGTGATTTTTTCACAGTAATGAGAGGTCAGAGGTGGATGCTTATTGGCTATTACTTCATGAGACACATGGAGGAGATGAGTAAGGAGCAACCATCAAACAACAAACCAAATGGGTCTCTGGACATATTTAGTGAATTCTGGAATTCCTTGCAGCTGGTGATTTGCTGCCACTAAAAGTTTACATGGATTCAGAACAGGAGTGGAAAAAACTCTTGCCAGAATAAAACAACCAAGGGCTATTAAGCAGAACAACCATCTTGGCCACCAGCTGCTGGCAAGAAGGAAAGTACTTCAGGGAAAGAGTGTGCTTGTCCTTCTCTTTTCCTTCCTAGTCACTCACTGTTGATTGCTGTTAGAAACTGGATAAGGGTTTAGGTGGAGCTGTGCTATGATTCGGCCCTTTCTCATGTGTTTTGATCATTTATGTGTGTGAAACTTCTATGTAAAAATCAGGCCACAAATCAGAGACTGAAAGCCTCCCGCCTAACCGATTAAAACTGCTTTGAAACATCACCCCAACCTTACTTCAATGTCAAAATGGGAAGAACTTCAGTATTTTTTAAAAGCAAAAGTGAAAGTATTTGGATGTTTCCAGCATTACAGGACCTGACACAGTACCCTAAGAAACTTACCTGGGAAAGTTGAACAATCTCTCAGAATTCAGTGAGAAGTGGGACTGCGAAGAGGGAGGAGGGAGGGAGAGGTGAAGGCCAAGGGAACTAGATCAATCTATAATACCAATTAATGACAAAACACTGAAAAATGCAGTCAGTAACCTATAAATACTTGACTAATCAGCTAAAAAGTAATGACCAACACACCTATACCATGGCTCCACCAACCACAAGTCATAATGAGGCAACTGAATGATTTTCTTTGGCAGAGGATATCTGGGGTTTATTATGACTTTAGGCAACTTTATGTAATATTTTTATTAGTAAATAAGGGAAGGCCTAAAAAAGCTGTAATGGATCCAGCACATTTTAGTATGGATACTATAACTGGTAACTTGAAAAAAAAAAACTTTACATCAGCACTGATGCTGTAAAACCCTTGGAAGACAAGTTTAGGAACAAAAATGATCTTGACCAAGTGGAAAAGTGCAGCCAGTGGGGCTACAGCTGAAAAACTGCAGCAAGTGTGGGTTCTTTTTTCCTTTTAATCTTCTGCTCCAGAGTTGGCAGCTGCTTGCCAGCAGCACACCCAGCCCAGGCTAATGTAGCCACGCAGTGGGGTGTGTGCCTTCACAGAACAGAACAGGGGTGTCTGAAATATTTGTTTCTTCTCCAGAACTTCAGTTTTGACTCAAGATCCACAGAAGATCACAACCACACTTTGCCGTTTCCTAGGCTAAGGCCAGGCCTTGGAGTTCAGGTCTCCTTCACAGACAAACCCTCCTTGCATTATCATCCCCTATCCTCTCATTCCAAACCATCTGCTTCTGGACCCATTTGAGCTTTTGGTGTGCTTTCCAAGAAGCAGATTCTTGGAGCAGGAGCCCTGAAAAAAAGGCAGACAGGTAATGGGCTCTCATGTTTCTGTGAAATCTCACCTTCATCCCTGAGAGGTGGGCTGTACTCACCCTACCTGTCCCCCAGCAAAATGTGGGTACGGCTCCTTGTGTGTGCAGACAAACTCACTGCAAGTCACATGGCAGGGAACTGGTACAGCTGAGCCACACCAAGCTCCAGTCCAGGCTGGCAGACGAAGACTGTTGATCACTGCTGGTCAAGAAGTTTTGTGTTCAAAGCTGTGGGCAAATTGCAACTTGAGACTCGGCCACGGACTCGCTCTGTGATGTCAGGTGATATCTTCACGTCCTCAGCACCTGCTGAATTAGGGCAGGACTTCTTCCTGCTTCCATCCTCTGGCTGTGGGATTTCTACAGCCCAGTTTTGTAGCAGGACTCAGCAACCAGCACAGCAAGGACCTTGCTGCAGAGGATAAAGGCGTATCAGGCATGTCATATACACAGCAGTAACTGCTGACTGCTCCTCCAGGGAAAGAGTGATTTTCTGTGAGCTGAGCTCCATGCAACAATGTTTTTGAAGTTGCAGAAGACCAGTGGAAGCTCAGAGCATCCTTCACCGAGAAGAGTTGTCTGCTCCCCCCAGGCAGGGGCGAGCACTGGTGCCAGGCAACTGTGGAGCAGAGTCCTATGCTGGAGTGACAGATAACACTTGACAGATGTGCAGACAGCACAAAGCAAAAGGAGCAAGAGAGAAGGAGGGAAAACAGCTGGCAACAGCAAGATCTTGAAAGTGGTCATTATTTATGCAGCAAATTAACAGCAACAAAAAGCTGTGATCCCTGGAAAGCTTTGCAAATCCCCCTGCTACAATTAGCTGTTGACTCTGGAGGTGGTTTGGCAAACCAGTTTTCCAACTGAGATGATGCTGAGTTTTATCTTCTCCCTGTTTCCATGCTCAGTACTTGCTTAAAGCAGTGTGCTGGTGTAATGTCAGCCAGTACCCAGCTCTGGCCAGGCTGACCATGGAATAAAACCTTTGGCACAGGCAATGCATTTGCTTCTCAGCACTGACCCTGATGGTCTTCTGGTAGGAGGCTTCCTTCCCTGTAAGCAGAACTTCACATATCCCATGGCTGTGGCAGTGGGCTATGGATAGTCTTTGTTACTTTTGATTTTTGCTGCCAGATATCGTCAAATGTAAATCTTAAGGGGAGGAATCAAAGCCATCAGGGTCCCGACTGGGACTGGGAACCCAAGACATGCATGGCTCAACAAAGTGTCATCCCTCTCAACCAAAATAAATAGCAACATATGCTTCAGTCCCAACTGAATGACATCAGCATGACATATAAAGTGCTTTATTGCAGCATCAGAATAAAAAATTTTTCTCTATGAAATTTTGTAGAAATAAAAGACATTTTATATATATTACATATAAAAACTCAATAAACTTAAGGAGTGAAGGCTTAGGGATTCATCACTTAAATAGCAATGGGCATGACAGAATCTTTGATGGGATATAAAAATAAATGCTTGCTTAATGTCTACTTTTCTCACGGCGCTCTGCAAAGCCTCCTGGTGTGTAAGGTGCTTGTATGAGGAACAACACTGCTTCTTGTTTCTCATGCTCCAGTTCATGCCTGTATTGTCCAAACCACAGAGGCAGCGAAGCAGAACAGCTACTTGGCTCTCAACTAGCTTTTGTGGGGCTGGCGGGGGGTGGGAGGGTGTCAATGCAAGAAATTTTTCTACATGCCCTTGGACAGGAACTCCAGTTATTACAGAAGTTGCAGTTTCTTATCTGGGGGTTAGACTAGTTGACATAGCCAGTATAAAGAGGAGGAGGGTACAAATCCTGGGTAACACTCTTATTTTAAGAGCACTTCCTTAGAGAGTAGCCAGTCTAACAAACAAATTGGCTGAGCTTAGGCAAGTCTCCTTCAATAAAGGCTGTTTGGTGAAGTTGTGCTTCCATGAATGGGTCCAACAGTGAACACCAGGCACATTAAACAGGAGCTTGTTTAAAGAAGTCTGCACTGAAACTCCTCTGAGACACTGATGATGTTAATGATGACATATGGTATGAGAGAAGAAATATGAAGATAACAAGCTATCCTCCCATAGCCTTTGCTGCTCAATTTGTTTGCTTCCCACACAAAAGCCTCCATGTCTCTTGCTGAGGCCCCCTGAACACATCCCAGGCTCCCAGAACCAAGCCACCAGATCACTGCCATCCTCTCCTGACCACATCTTTATGACATACCTTTTTACCAGAAACTAGCAAGCAAATGACCATTTTGGCTAAACAACATGTAATGATCATGAAAATCTTCCAGAGTCTAGGTCTCCATCCATGCTTATTGGGTTGTCTTTCTTCTCACCATTTATATAATACTAATCATCTCAGACTGCACACCTGTTAGAAATAGATGATGCCTACCTACATTTTGATAGAACCCATAGCGAGAGTTCAGGTATACAAGTCTGGACTAAGAATTAAATAAGACTAATTCAGTGATAACTTCATTAATATTTTTGGTTTACGACCTAGGAAATCTTAGGTACTGATGACCAAGAATGTAATATTCTATCAGTAACCAAGGCAAAAGGACCAGCATGCACTCAACATATATGAAGATGCTTGCAGAAAGACTCCCCAAAGAGCTTTCAGACCACGGATATTCACTGACACTGGAGAAAGCTCCTGCAAGAAAGACAGACATAGCATAGAATGGTCAGCTAAGGACCTCTGCGACCAGACAGGTAGTTTTTTGGTCCAACTGTGTCCTGCAGAAATAGATGGAGTAGCTAACAGCCTTGGGTGAAACCTCTTATCTAGAAATTACTCCATTCTTCTTTATGTGTGCTTGACTTGCTCTTTTATTTCCCCTGATGCACAAAATTTGCTAAATAAAAGCTGTAAAGTTTCTGCCAGGCTCAACAACTGAATGTCCATGGATAAAGGTGCTCAGCCTAGTTTCTTTGCAGAAAGCTCCCAAAATACACTGGGAGACACTGCTATGGACCTGTGAAAAGCTGAATAAAACCCAGGCAAGACCAAAGTGTCAACAGAGAGCATCATGATTCATGATCTGTAGACACCAGGTACTGACATTATTATCACAAGTGTCTTCCTCCTGTGGAGCCACGCTTGCGAACCTGGCCCAGCAGCGAGCCTGAGAGGCGCAGGCTGCGCCCATGACTCGCTCCCCCTGGGCTGCCTCCCACTGGGGACCTGGGCAGACACAGCATGGAGCAGGGCTCGTGTCCAGCAGCAGACCAGAGAGGGGTAACACTGGGTGCTCCCTGCGGCACCTGACTTGTTCCTATCGCCATGGAGAACTTGGCTCAGTGCTTTTTGCTCCTCACAGCAATGGCATGAGCAGTGGGCAAGGTGTCTCCTGCTTCTGATAGGCCTGTGAGTGGAAAACACAGGACTTTCTTCTTGGCTGTGTCATGGGTGCTCCTGAGCACTGAGACCCCCTGGGGGCTGCCAGGGGGTCAAGGCCTGGTGGTGGGCTGGTGCTGGGACTTGCATGGGTCCTAATCACCCTACACCCCGATCCACCAAGGCAGAGGGGCTGAAATGCACACAGGTGGTATGTCCCCTGTCCACCTCCACTGAGGCCCACCCATGTGGGCATGGTGCCATTCAGCAGCCAAAACACTGGTGGGAAGGCAGTCTTGCCAAGGGAGTCCAGGCAGCCAGTCTCCTCCTGCCCCGCACCCACTCTGGATCCATGGACCCTGCTAAGCCTTTCCCTGCTCCTTCCCAACCATGCGTGTGGAAACCTGAGGAGCATGCACCAGCCCTGCTCTGGGCTACATGTGGCTGGGACAGCCTTGTGCTCTCTAGGAGGACCTACCCCCAGATTCAGACATTAACCAGCACGTGCCAGGGCAGGTGCACAGGCAAGAGCAGGCAGCTGTGCCTCAGCAGCTCCTCAGATGTGGCATGAAGCCAGCAGGAGCTGAGCCTGCTTCACCCTGCACTCAGCTTTCAGGTTGCATTGAAAGGTCATAGAGAATAAAAGCGGACAGGAGCAGCCTCTTGTTCCCTTTACACTTCCCAGCCCCTGCTGCTCTTCCTGTGACAGCCCGCGAGCCCTGGATTGCAGAACTGCACTGGGTGGCATGGCAGGGGTTGTACCACAATAGCCTCCAGCTGAGGCACCCCTCTGAGGGGATGAGACAGATGGTGCATCCTCCCGCTCAGCCTGGCATCACTGAGGAGCCCATAGGCAGGGTCAGGGCTCACCAGGCTGTGCAGGGGTGCAAGCCAGTGGTGATCATGGCTCCTTTTTGAGTGGCTGTGGCTAGTACTCTTTGGCCTCCTGCAGCTGGGAAAGGTACTCCTCCTCAGTGGGGTTGTCAGCACACTGTTGCCCGTTGTTGGGGGGCCGGACAGCATGATACCGGCTCCAGTCACCCTTGCAGAGGATCCAGGGCAGCATGTCCACTTTGTAGTGCAGCTCCGGGGAGAACTCGGTGCTGATGAGGTTGGGGACACCTGCTCCCTTGCCACGGGTGATGAGGCGGGTGTGCTCGTCGTAACAGCAGTGCTGGGCAGCCAGGGTGGTGCTATCCAGGGAGAGCATGGAGCGCAGGCAGAAGCGTGCTGTTGGCTTGTAGATGTCCAGGCGCTCCTTGGGGCCGCTGGCGTCCCGCCATCGGAAGCTCTTGCCCTGCTGCTCATCCCGCAGGTTGACGGCACTGTAGATGGCCTCCAGTGGGTAGGAGCAGGGGCAGCTGGGCAGGTCCGTCAGCACCTTGCTCAGGTACTTGGTGAGGAAGTCGCTCTTGCAGTTCAGCCACTTCTCACAGCTGTCCACCTCTGCAGGGAGGGTACCGAAAGGGTGAGAGAATGTGCAGTCTGTACCCCACTTTACCCAAAAGTTGCCATTTGCCTGCAGCCTTGCCAACACCACCAGTGGAGCCTGCATCTACCAGGCAGGAGCAGCCAGGCTCTTGGGATGAGCTGGAGCCAGGCTCCATCCCCAGGGCAGTGACAGAGGAAAGGGCTTTTGTGCTGGGGCCAGGCTGGCAGCATTCCCCCACGGGACAGGGCACACGGCAGGCTACCTCAGTCACTGAACCGTAAAGCAGGACTGTGTTGTACCAAGGTGGTGGGAACAACTAGGTTTACCAGCATGACCACTGAAGCCAGCAAATGGTAGCGGTTTGGATGACTTAGGTCTGGACACCAGACACAGGAGCTCTTGGCAGAACCCTCCTCACCAGCCAGCTGTGACCCCCCAGAGTCTGGCACTGAAGTCCCCAGTGCAAAGCAGAAACAGAGACTGACCTGAGTTGAACAGCTCTGTGGTGTTGTCACTTTTGAAAGGTGTCTCTTCTGTGGGGAAAAGCATTTCCCCTTCTGCTCCTTGAGAAAGACAAAAAACAAAACAAGAGCCAGGTTGAACACCAGGAGGAGTGGTGGGTTTTTTCCTCTGTATGCACACCAGACACCATCCATTTTCCAGTCCCTCTCCTGCCACTTCTTTGGTGACATGGCCCTGTCTTTGGAACGAAAGGGCCAGCAGCAAGACTGGCTGGACAGAGCTGCCTGAGGCTGTGAGTTATGTAAATCCCAGTGGATAGAGCTGGTTTTCAATATGACTCAGGAGAAAATTTCAAGCTCCCAGTGTGAGACAAGTCACACACCAAGCCTGATGCTAGCCCTACCACCCTTGGGAACCACACAACTGCCTGGGGAGCATGAAGCCAAATCATAGCTTCTTTGTGGAAACAAAGCCCCATGGTCATTAGCCCTGATCACACTAAACGTAACTAGTTCCTGAAGCATGAGCAATGCCCCAGCCTGCAGTGGTGGGGGACCAGCCCACATCAGGGTCAGACAGTACCCAAGCACTCGTATGGCCAAGGGCTCACCAGGGCAGTGTGGCAGGTCGCAGGTCCTCGACTCTGTCGCTGTGCAGGCATAGCCACAGGACCGGGTCCTCTTCTGGTTCCCACTGCCACAGGTAATGCTGCAGGGGGACCATGGGCTCCACTCCTCCTCATCTTCATAGTCTGTGCACAGCAGGGAAGAGGCAGAGAGTGGTGGACCTCAGCAAAGCCTTAGCAGGAGGGGAGCCAACAGCCACTTGGGAACTTCCTCAGCTCTGCACCATCCCTGTACAGGGATGGTGCTGTCTGGGGCACACGGAGATGCCCAGCCACGTGATGTCAAAGGCCAACCCTGTCTTCCCTGCCAATCCCAGGGATGCAGCCCCCTGAGCAAAGGCGCTCATTCTCACAGCTTTGCTCCCAGTCATACCAACCCAAAAAGATATTGCTGTCCATCCCCATCCTCACCAAACTTGCCCAATGCACTGAAGCATGACGTGTCAGTGAAGGCTGACTGGCTTCAGGACCATGGCCAGGAAGCTACAGGAGGGAGCTGCTGTTGTGCCCTGGCCTGTCTGCCCACCAGCACCCACCATCCAGCCCTCTGCAGCTCCTCTCCTGGTAGGGTGCCCACGTATGTGGCAAAGGCTTCTGGCACTGGTATTACTGCAGGGATTTGAGTTGATGGCAACAGCACTTGTCATTAAACGTTTACACTGTATTTCTCATATGAGCATGCCTTTCCTAGAGCTAATGCTCCATCTGATTACATGCAAGGGCAATTCCCATCAGGACTCTGGCATATCTGACTGCTAGCAGCCCCAGCTGAATGCTGACCTTGCTCCCTGGCATGCTTGCTTATTTTTGAAGTAGGAGCTGAGCACCAGTGTGCTGTGATCCATGGTGCAGGGCTGCTCTCCCTGCAGAGAGACAGGGCTGCGGGCCAGGCAGGCAGGGGACGGCAGTGTTGGTCTACAGGGCAGCTGTGCATAACCAAGAGAACTCACCATAATTATATTTTTCCTTAAAGATCCAGTTCTTCTGCCCAGGCCATCGCTGGTCCCAGTTACCTCCCACTCCACTGAGCATGGACTCCTCCTCCTCATACTCTGCTGTGTAATCTTCCTCCTCATCACCATCCTCTTCTTCCTCCCTGTCCCCTACATCCAGGTTGTCATCCTCTTCCTCCTCTTCTTCCTCCTCCTCCTCCTCTCTGTCAGCAGGGTCAGTGTATTCCCAGAAGAGGGGCCAGAACAGGTCTTTGTGGGACAACCATTCAGAGGATGTCAGAGACCAGTCATTTCTTGTCTCCTTCAACAAGTCCATCTCCATCTCAGCCTGAGGATCATCCACCACTTCAATGGTCACCTTCAGGGCAGATACAAGGCAAGGCAGTGAGCTGGGGCACAGCCCTGGGACAGACCTACCAGACCATGCACTGGTTCCCAACCCAAGAGGCCAGAGAAACCTTGGGCTGCAGAACCATGAGGAGCACACGTGGTCTCACCTCACATGGAGGGACCAAGCAGGGACAGCACAGAAGGGGCAGGGGGGCTGGTGGTCACCCATAGGGGCCAATGCCACCCTCAGAAATTAAGAGGTCACCCATGTAGGAGTGTTTGCTCCTGTTCTGTGAACAGGGGCTGGGGGACAAGGGAAAAGGGTGTGAGCAAATCCCTCTGGCAGGGAGCTTCTCCATGCCAGTTAGCAGCAGCTGGCAGTTACTAAGACAGATGGCAGTGGCCACACAGACCCCACTCATGAGATCTTTCCTCTTAGAGAACCAAATGAGGCTGGAGAACACATGCAGCACTCACCCACATCCCCCCACGGCCCTCCCACATCCACTTCCTACCTGAATGTTTGGGTTCTGGGCACTCAGGTCCACATTGGCCAGCCCTGGCAAGCTCTGCAGGTCCAGCATGAAGGGCAGGCTCTCCTCCTGGCCAGCACTGCCAAGCTGGGGCACCGTGGGGCTCCTGGCAGCCTGCTGAGCCAACCCCCGGCGCCGGTGCCGTCGTGGGCCAGCCTGCCCGCTCCGCCTCAGCCCACGCGCCCTGCCCGATGGTGGCAGCTCCTCATCCCCTGCTGAACGGGGGTTGGATGAGGCAGAGACCTGGAGAGGGAAGAGGCAGTGAGAACATCTCTTGAGGATGACGGTGCAGGGCAGGGAGCAAACTGCTGTCCAACAAGGAGGGTCTGGTCTGCTGCACCAAATGGTTCCTCCACTCCATCTGCAGCAATTGACATGTTAATTCATAAAGTTAATACCCAGTGTCCTCTGCTGCGCCAAGGGCTCAGGCCCACTGCACCTGAATCTGCAGGTCTATTCAGGCTGGTGTTTCCGATGCCCGCAACCATCCTCTGCATCCCTCTACTGTCCCATTGTCCATTTTGTGGGGCTGGCTTTCTACTTCTTGCTCTCCCTTTTTGGCCATTGCCTGGTCCCTGGAGATGGGTAGCAGCATGGGCTGCTTCTGGTCACAGAGTAACCAGAGCTCCTATTTAATAATTTTATATATTAAAGTTTATAACAAGGGCTTTATGACAAGGGGGAAAACCTCATCAAAATAAATTGTTCTGCAGTGTTAGTATTAGGGCAGACAACTTGAAGCAACACAGGTTTAACTGAGATTTCAGATGCTGCCCAAAGGCTACCACAAGAAGAGAAAGAAACTGCTGACAGAACCCAGCTACCTCCAGGTCCTTGAGAAAGGGAAGATACCCAGCCAAACAAGCCAACACAAGGCACTTCCCAGTGCCGCCAATGGCTCTAAGCACTGCTGCCACTGCAGTGGCAATGTGGCCTTTCACAGGCAGCCTTGCCCCAGAGGGGCAGAGTGGGAAGGGCCCTTTCCGGACAGGCAGCACCAGTCAGCCGGGCTGGGCCAGGGAGGTGGCTGGCGAGTGCTGCCAAATGACTGGGCTCACACCGAGTTCCCACATTCCTTGTCCCCACACTCAGTGTGTGCACTGGCACGAAGGACCGTGAGTCAAAGGGCCAGCAGGCTCCAGTGTGCCTGAGAAACTGGAGATGGGAACAACTGGCAAACCCCACCGTGGCACGGGCATGCTTGGGAAGGTCCGCAGGGCCCGCAGCTCAAGGCCGGGAGCAGAGGTGCCTGAACCCCAAGCATCTCCACCAGAGGCTGCCTATTTCTGGCTGCCCAGCTGAAACCCCCTTTTGTTCCCAAGCTCTTGCCCTTCACGCCAGCTCAGTCAAGAGCCACGGGATTAACGAAGAGTGCGGAGTGCCCCCTCTCCACGGGGTGGAGGCGGGGGATGCAGAGAGGCATTTCTACCTGCAATTAGAGCCAGATGGTTTGGGGAAGGACTCCCCTCCCTTTCATCCTGATCACTGGAGCACTTCAAAGGCAGCTGGAGCCTGGCCAGACTCTCATGAGTGCACACAGCCTGTCCCCAGCCCTGTGCCTGTACATCAAAGCCCATGATCCCTCCATCCCCGGGGGAGGGAAAAGAGCAGCAGGGACGCTGCTGGTCCCTTGGCTGCTGCCCAGAACAGGCTGAACGCAGGGAAGGGCCAGTGACAGACTTCACCAGATGGGCCCAGAGGAGAGAGGGCTGCGGGAAGAAAGTGCCTGTGTTGCCTGGTGAGAGCATTTGGGGCTTGCTCCTGCTCCCGGGCCAGGAGGGCTCCTGTGGCACAGCTGGCATCAAACATGAGCACAGACAGATGCCTCTGCATACACTTTCCTCTCCCAGCTCCCTCTGTCCCCAGCCAAAACCACAACGATTTTGGGAAGGGTGCCTGGGAAGGATGCCTGGCTCTGTCTCAGTCCATCTCCTGGTGCCTTAGCACCTTGGTAAATCTCCTGCCATACCCAGGGACTCAGCAAGGAGGAGGTGAGGTGGAACAAAACCAGCAAGGAAGCTGAGCAGGCAAACCTGGTTGTGCCCTAGTGCTGGCTGCATGACACTGCCTGACAGTGCTGGGTTTGCTGCCAGCTGCACATGCCCAACACAACCCTGCACAAGAGACTGACAATAGCCCTTCGAGGCTGGCGTTCCTGCCTAATTTGCAAGGAGCTTATTGGGCTGGGTAAGCTCACTTCACAGACAACCCAAATTTAATACACATGGTAAGTGAAGTCTCCTCCAGCAACAAGACTCGGGCTCACCCAAGGACATCAGACCAAGCCAGCCAGGAACACACTCCAAGTCTCCAAATTTACACTCAGGGCCTAACTCAGATTTTACACCCAAACAAGTTCAAGAAATTCAGAGTACTGTTCCCACAGGGAAAATGCAAAACTGCTCCAGGGGAATTGGTTGCAAGAGTGTTGCAGAGCGAACAGAGCTCCTTCAGCACCCAAATACTCCGGAGGCGTAAGGATGCTGGGACTGCCCACCCTGGATGGCCCAGACTCCTTCAGCAATGGTTATTGCACCATACCACCCAACGCTTCCCTCCTGTCGACATCCACATCACTCTGAAGCTGTGCTGGGTTAAAGTTTGTCCCTGCATCAGGTGTCCCTCCTAAGCAAGGTTCTGCTCAGTGCCCTGCCCCAGTCAATCAAGCCATGGATTTAACAAGCTCTTAGGAATCCAGTGCACCCTCTGGGTCCAAGCACCCCGGGTATCAGATGTATCTCCTCCACATCATCAAGAGGCCCTGGATAGCCACACTAGCAGCTGCTCTTAAGGTCTGCACTCCTGCTGCATGATACCCATCCTCTCCTCTGCCCTGTCCAAGGGTAGCTGGATAAAGCCATCAAGCCTGGAGCTAGGCCACTGCAGTGTATTAGCCGAGGGAAGAAAGGACTTTGCCTGTCCAGAGTGAACACTCCACTCCCCGACTCTCCATGGAGCACAGGAGAAAGTCTGCAAACCATTGCAGACCTGGTCAGCAGCAGCTCCCTTCTCCTTTCACCACCAGCAAAGAAGACTCACCACCATCCTACAGAAGCAGAGGACAGTGCTGGGAAGCCATCAGTGTCTCACAGCGGAGCTTCAGCCTTCTCCTGCCAGCATCAAGCAAAAGAAAAAGCCAAAGAAGGAACTGCCACAGCTACTCCTGCATATACTTGGCATATGCTGCCTGGCTGGGAATAAGGCTTCTAAGGGCAGGAACCTGAGAGAACCTGGGGCAAAACTCAGGAAAGAGCATGGACCTTCCATTTGTGAAGACCATGTTTTGACTGAAGGCTATAAGCGGGATCACACCCTCCTATCTGCCAGCCCAGAAGCTCTTCCCATATAGTCCAGGCTCTCCGACATGTAGGACTGATCATCTAAACACCTTGGGCCACAAGCTTAAAGAAGATGTTTGGAAGGAGAAGGAACACATAAGAAGTTCACCCCAGTGTCATTCCTACTTTGTACATAACATGGGCAACAAGGTGTGTGGACAAGGTGTGGAAAAAGGCCACACATCAATGCCCTAGAGACTAAAGGCTGACATTTTCCCATTTCTAGTCCATACACCTCTATTAAAATTGCTCGAAAATCTGGAGATGGTGAAAAGACCAGCCACAAAACCATTTCAAGCAATGGAAAGACTTCTCCAGTTAAAGATTTGTACAATTTAGTTTGTCATGTTAAAAAAGCAAGCAATGACTTGGTTTCTCAGTTCTTTAAGACAGTAATCCATCAGGTACCAGAGACTCTATAATCCAAAGCAGAAACACATAATAGGAAGCAACATGCCCAAGTCAAAACCAGACAAATTTAACTGAGGAATTAGGATCGTGCTTTTAGTGCCATAGGTGATTAACTACAGGAACAAGTTAACGTGAAAAGTGATGATTTCTCTTGTGGGGACTGTCAAACCCACATCACCAGGCTCAACATATGAGTACCACATCTGTATTAGGGAAGAAATTCAAGGCTCTAATAATTTCTTTTGCTCTTAAAATTTGCAGCTTTGCTATAAACTTCTCTAAGGCTTTGAATTTAACCTTGGTTAAGAAAGCAAATGACCAATGCACATGTGCTGCAGGCCTTACATAAAAATTACTAGAGATGTGACATCTTAAATTCTACAACAGTTTAAAACCTGAAAACATCAACAGACTAGTCCCTGTGCTGTACTGCACTTTGGCAACCAGGGACCACACTACCTGTGGTGTGTGCCACCAAAACCACAGGTACTTGTCCCTCCAGCAAGTTCCTCAGCATCTCTGTAGGCATTGCAAGTTGCCAGTGCACCCACCGGCAGTGCTCTTCATAACTACACACACTGCTGAGCACAGCTACCCCTCATCACAGGGTGAAATCAATCCAAGTACATTTGAGAAAACTCTCCTGGGAGTGAAGCACTGCTGGAGCTTGCACATCAGCAGCCAGTGGAGAAAACGAGTCACCAGCACAGGACAAGCTCAGAGGATAGAGCTTCCACCCACACCTATCCCAAACCAATTATCAAGCACATAAACTCATTCAACTTGAACCAAAGAAACCTGTGCACATGGCTGTCAGATCAGAGGCAACATTCAGGCTGTGCTTTGGGCTTGTTAACACTGCAGTGAAGAAAATGACGTATTTGCTAAAGGCCGGTATCACACTGGGATATAATTACAAGGAATGGGGGCTTTTGTTGCTTAATCATTACTGCTTGTGTTAGGTTTCCTTTGAACAATTTTACCATGCTGTACTGAAACAAGAAACCACCAGAAGAACTATTGATCTTTTCCTGAATAGACATTCCTATTCTTTCCTCCAAGCTCTCTCCAACATTATTTGAAAATCTGTACTGCAGTCTGACGCAAACTTGCCCACTTATGAATTAGTAAAGTACAAAGTTTTTATTCTTGGGGGTTTTTTTTCTATAAAACTTTTCTTTCTATATTCACCTAAATGAGCTGCAAAGATCTGGAGAAACAAAAATTTCTCTGTGGACTGAAACTGGGCAAAACCAACTCCAGAGCAAGATTTTACTACAAAGCTACAGAAGTAGAGGGAGGTTGGTTGCTTGCTTTAGAAGGAAGCCCAGCACATCTGGAGTTAGCTCGGGCTGTTGTTTGCAAAAAAGCTTGTGACAATTTTTTGCTGATGGGGTTGGGAGAAAGAAGAGGTTTTTCTAGTGCTAGTAAGTAACACTGTTATCTCTTTAAAATAAAGTAAGATTGAACAGCAGGGTAATCAGCAGGAACAAATGCAGTGTGCCCTGATGCCTCCCTCCCATAGGGCATGCTCTCTCCTTGATGAAACACTGCTTCCAGAAAAGGTTTTTTCAGCCCATTCAGTTGAAACCACAGCAGCCTCCTGAGGGCTGTAGTTTGATCGTCCTGGCTCATAACCCATCCACCAGCACATAACCTGTCAACCAGCAGTCTTTCAGCCAGATGGAAAATCCATGGGACACTCATCAGGCAAGTGACCTCTGCTACCCATCAGCTCATCACCCACTTAACGGATTTCCCAGAGTCTTGCCAAAGCTTCTAGAGGTGTTAAGAGCTGGGTGGGTACCTACAAGATAACAGGGAAGGTGAAGATGCCACCCAGTTCCTGTTACTGTCTGCAAGACCTTCTGAGCCACAATCCCAATTATCGGACACAACACATTTTAGACTTACAGGCAGGCAGCTTAGCAGGAGCTATCACTCAGGGTTTTGACAGGTGAGCTCTGGAAAATCTGCCAGCAGTAATTTAGTGAACACCTCCAGTTACCTCCCTCTTCTTGTGCCCTGAGTTACACTCCTGGCTGCAAAGGGGCTGTGGCACAAGTAAAGAGCAGAGCCATGATATTCCAACTGCTGTACTCTCTGGTCCACCCCAGAATCAACTCACGCTTGGGTTCTGGGGTTTTTTATGCTTTTGTTTGTTTGTTGCCTTTTTTTTAACAAAGATTCCCCCTAAGGTTTTGGGGGAGTTCTACACGTGCTCATGGAACAGACAAAGCACTTGGTTATCATGCTTGTGTGGGCAGATCCTGTTTATGACAGACCAGCAGGAGCCGGCAGCAAACTGTGAGTTGTGCAGATAATTATTACAACCTCATGATTATAATGTTCATGCAGTTATCAAAATACTTTAGATCATATGGTATCACTTTCCTTTCTAACTAGCTTCATCCCAGCTGTCTTGAGTATGGAGCTGCAGGAGGCAGCATCAAAGGTTTACTCATGTCTCCCATTTATTTTCATGTCTTAAAATTGCAACAACTGTAATCGCAAAACTCTTTCCAAGGTTGGTAATTCAGTTGCCTCCAGGCAGAGCCAGCCCTGGAGCAGAAGACACCACAGCACAGAGAATCAGCAGCATGCAGCACCATGAGGAGCAAGGATACAGCATAGTTGACTCTGTGCAAGATCGAAAATAGGGACGTTCTCTAGGCTACTGACACTGCTCCTCACCATGCATCCTGTTGGCACAACCCAGCTCCTCTCTCAGCTCTCCGGTGGATATGCTCATGAGTAAGTTGCCCATGTCATCCTCACTCCCCAGGTCACTTGTGACACAAGGAGGAAAAGTAGGAGCCTGGTGGCTTTTCACCTTGCCATGCCTATCTGTTGCCCTCCTCAGTGTCACATGTAGATGCTTCTCTACCATAAATATCTTCTCCAACACTGAGACAAATGCTGTAAAACTCCCATTTTGCAGACAAAGAAAATTATCTGCCCCGGGTCTCTCAGGTAGCCTGCTGCAAGGTCAGGAATACATGCAGGTCTCCCATGTCCGACTTGGAGAACATTCTTGGGAAGGTTCACGACAGCTCAGTTTCTTCTCCCCACCTGCCCCTGAGGAGGAGGCTGCCCTGCCTTCCACATGGATGAATCACACAGGCCTTATAGTGGACAAGCTGGAGCATATGGTTGGCACCACTGACATGTCACAGCACAGCAGATGGGACTGTTCTTGCACTGGAGACTCTGCCCAAGCAAAGAGGTCCCAAGGGCCAATCCCTGGTGGGTGGTCCCTGCTGCAAGGACACCAGCCAGTGGCAAGGCACCCTTACCCGAAGACCCTCACTCTGAGACTTCTGCTGCAGCCAGGCCAACTGGGAGGTGCTCAGATGCAGCACAGCTGTGCATATGGGAGCCCATCCCCTGCAGAGGCTGCATGGAGAGGTCCTCCAGAGAGGTGAACAGACACGCATCCATATTCTCTGGTGCTCTCTGGCAAATGCTCCTGTTACGGCACATGTTTTTTGTTAACATAGTTGAGCTGTAATATGCATAAGCTCCTAATGCATCGGAGTGAGTTGCCATTAACTTGTTCCAGCTCTAAACTCCATGTGCTTCAGTAACCATTAACTTGTTCCAGCTAATGATGCACATTTGTTAGCCTGCACACCGTAACCCTCTCACTGCTCCAGCTGCTGCTTCCTTCCCTGCCGCAGCCCAGCCAAAACTGCAAAAGGACAAAAGCCCAAAATATAGCAAAGGAAGTGTAGAAATTGACAGTTCCAATGCCAGCCTCCCCCTGTCTGCTGGAAGAGGTGGTGGTGGTGGGGAGACAGAGCAAGAGGGAGCTCAAGGGGCACCTACTCCTCTTGTCCCACACAGGGTGCACAGGCTACCCCTCCATGCAAGCAGCGAGGCAGGGAATGCAGCCAACCAGCCAAATACAGATCCATCGGGGATCCCTTCAACAACAGACAAAATGGACACCTGAGCTGGACTCTGAGCATCTCCATGCCCAGCACAGGAAGGGCTCCAGGCAGGGATGCTGCATCTCTGTCTTGCTGAAGGGGCAAAGCTGGGATGACTCAGAGCCAGCAGCCCCTGCCCCTGGTGCTTGGGTGCAGCTCCCCAGCCTGGCGATGAGCTCAGCTTGCCCCGCCAGCCCAATAGCAGGATTTAATGACTCCTGCACATCACTGTGGGGTGGAGAAAAGGTCTTGGGGTAGGAAAAACTTCCTCTAGCTCCAATCTCTGGTGTTCATAACTCATTTGTTCATAAGATTTTCCAGGAGAGCCCTTGCTACTTCTTAAGTGCTTCATCAAAAATAGTTCTTTTTCTCCCCCCCCTCAGATGGAAGCCTGAGGTTTGCAAGGCTGCAGAGCCAAATCCAAAGTCAGAGGAAAGCTAGGGCATATCCAGACAGGGAGGTCCACTTCTCCAGCATCTTAATGCTCAGTGGACCTCTCCTCTTCCCTTTGGCCAGTCACTTCCTAGAGGTAACCCCAGGACCGGTCCCCAGGGTGGTCACAGACACAGAGTAGCCAAGCTGTAATTCTGGATTCAGGGGAAGCCAAGCAGACCTTGAGACACTCACATATCTCCTCCACTGGAGGCATGAGGAGGACCACCCTGCAGATGCTTCTCAGAATAGAAGAACCAGATGCTCCCCTAAGGGACATCTTTAAGAAGCAAGCAGCCTTACCATGTAATAAAACCATAATGCCTCAAGAGGGGAAAGTGTTGGGAGGAACAGTGTACATGAAGACACCTGTACAACACCTTGTCTAGTCAGAGGTGCTGCATGACACAGCATGGCACAGCACAGCTGGCATCCCCTGGGATTTTGGCTGCTGTGGGAACAGCTGCAGGTGAAGGAGAGGGCAGGGAAGCCAGCAAGAAAGAGTGCCAGAGTGGTAGGGAAGAGTGGACACCCCAGGGAGGCAAAGAGGGGTCGATTCTCCACTGGTGGGGCACCTCCTGCAGTACTTCCAGGCCATTCAGCAAATACTGCCCCCTCAGCTGGCTCAGGTGTCTGGGGACTCAGCTGCTGGGAAAGAGCCGAGGCTGGCTTGCTCGCCCCCAGGCTCAGGCTGCCAAGGCTGGGAAGGAAGACAGCTCACCTGAAGGGCACTGTACTCATGCCATGTACCAGCTTCCTACTGCACCCTACATAATGGTGGCTCCCTTGGGCTGGGACATGTTCTCAGACCTGCCTTGCACCCCAAGTCCTGAGTGCTAGATAAGACCCTGACAGATCAGGCCAACCATCAGCTCCCAATCCAAGAAAAACCCATACCTCACCACCTCTTCCCTGCGTGCAAGAGTGTTTCCTGGCCACTTGCAGCCAGGTCTCTACCTTGTGCCTGTCCAGTGGTGCCAAGGGACAGCAGAAGGCAACAATTTACTGCATTTTGTTCCATTTGAAACTGCATCCTTGCCCTGGAGACTAAACCAACCTGAAGCCCAGGAGGTATCGGTGCCAAAGGCTACCTAGGACTCAGAGGCAGGTAGGTCACGATCTTTTTAGTGTCTTCATTTCATGAATACTGAGAGGAAAGTACATCTCAAACAGCTTCTCAGACAAACTCCAAGAGTTCCTACACAGAGGGAACACAGAGGAACCAGACTGCTTGGAAGCAATACCACTCTGGCTGACTTTTACAGCAGGCCACGTAAAAGCATCCAACTGTCCAATGAAGGTTCCTTGCAAAAACATTGTCAAAAAAAAAAAATCCTTGCACCATACTTTTTCAAGTTTCAGTCTGAAACAAAAATAATTTAACACCGAAACATGGTGCAATCTCTTCCTTGCTCCAGTATTTTATGCAAAACCTGAGCTTATGGCTAACAACATTTGTTTTGAAGGAGCTGGATGGCACAGGACCCCTTGCTGGCCTTTCCACAGCTCCAACTGTCCTCAGGCTTCCCTATGGGAAGCATCAGGGCTTCTTGTTTCAGGGATTATTCTGAGTGGAAGAATATTTATTGCTACTACGGAAAACATATGATCCCTGGTTTGCACTCCCTACCAGTAAGACACTGAAAAGAGGAAAGCAGGAATTAACTTCTAGCACACTCCCTCCATCACCCCACTGGGCTTGGAGGGATCATGGTTGAGGAGAAGGTCCGCAGGAGCTGGACACTTTTGGGAAGCCAGAGAGAGTGTCGGGCAATGCCCTGTGGAGCGATTTATGCCTCATCTCTTCCCCTTACATGTGCCTTTTACAGGAACCGCTTTGATTGTAACAATGGGAATGCAGCAGACCTATTTGTGCAGTGAAAAGGGAAGAAGCCCTCTTGTTGGGCAGCTTCCCTACACCCGGCTCCCCTTTGTTTCTGCTGCTGTCTCAGCCCCAGGGCGGGAGGGTTTTCAACTGTGTTGACTAAGATAATTTGGCACTTCTCAAAAGGAAATTTGCTACAAAGGGAGAAGTACCTCCCTGCACACAAAGAGCCCCTTTCAGAGCGGAAGGATGCTTCAGTGAACGTTTTGTACCCACAAATCCGACCTCCGCCAAGGACAAAGCCAGGGACAAGAACGCTTAATTGCTGAAGAAATGAAAAGGTAAAAAGCACATCCGCAGGCAAAATGACTCTGCTACTGACACAGCCCGCAGTGGCGGCGGGGATCCGGCTGTGCAGGCAGCCAGCACCGACCCGGCCGCCCACTCGTACCCCGGCTGAGCCCTCCCGACGAGGCGGCAGCACGACAAGATGCTCCACGCAGGGCAGACCTGGGTGACAACACAAGCTGAAGATCCACAGCAGGGCGAGATGGTTCTAGGGAAAGTGAGATCCTCTTCTTGGCCAGACAGCCCTAGAAGAGTCAAGAAGGAGCAAGAGCTGGGGGGAGGCACAGGGCAGGCTCCCGCAGACCTCTGTGCCTGTGCAGCCCATCACCCCAGTGGTGTCCCCAGACCAATGTGTCTAGGCTATGTTAGGGCTCCCAAATGATCGGGCTAACCCGACTTACAGTCTCCTGACAAACTCCACTCAAGCCCCGCTGTTATTTCTTTCCCTTTAGCACTTTTTTATCTAGTACGGCCACACCACATCACCTTGGAGCTCCTTCACTCTCCATTTGCTGTATCTCCAGTGAGGCATCACTTCACTGCAGTACATTTCATTCTTAAGCACTCCTCTGCACTCACATGCCCTTATGCACAGGGTAGGTCAACTTAAATCAAGACTGCTACCGATTATTTTTAATCAGGTGTAGACCTTCAGTTTTATATGTAGTTTCCCACAGCTACTCTAACTGCTCGATTTAACCTATAAATAATAGGTACTGTTGTCACTTTTTCCTTATATTTCAGGGACCAGAAGCCAGTCATATCAGGTGCTGCACAAATCCACTGATTTGCAGCCAACTCAGCTTTATGCTATGCTTGATATTTCTTTTGTTGCCTTCCATTCTCTCTTATTGCAAATGCCGGCTTTGCTTTGCTCACAGCCTCAGAGCAGGGGAACTCCAACAGCCATCTCCAGCCTGGATTTGCCCCCTGCCCTGTCCCAGCCCTGCATTAACACCCCGGGTGCCCTGTGGAGCTCACTGATGTTGCTCTTGGGCCCTTCTCTCAGAGCAGTTCCCTCCTGTCAGAGAGCACACATCGAGCCCACCAGAGCTGGACTGGGAGCTTGGACCCTCCATAAAACACTTGGCTTGGTCTGCCACACCCCATCACTGCCAGGATGCTCACTACCAACACCCCATCACCATTCCCACTAGCACTATTATTTCTGTGCACAGTTATTGAAGCTGCTGGTGTCGGTTCACACAGATCTAATCACTTCTCACATTTACACTTCCAGCATGTTAGGACTTTAGCTGCTTTCTATTTACCAGAAGAGCACTAGAACCAATTGGTATCAGTTGGAAAGAATCCAAACATCTATTAACAATGTTCAAAGCCAATACTTTGAAATCGAGTGAGTTTATCAAAACATATTTTGCATTTAAACCTTCTGACATCATAAATAAACCATTAAGTTATGTGATGAGCTGTACATTGTCTCCACAAGGGACACAAGCTTTTCCAACTATTCAGTTACCCAAATCTGAAGGGCCACTTGCTGGTCAGTGTTCCATCCTACCACATTTCTGCCCACATCGAAGTATGATGCATCCAACCTGCAAAAGCCTTTCAAAAACCCCTGTTGTACCTGCTTGCTGCTTTGGAGCCCACCTGCCTTCCCAAACATCACCAAAAAGCCTCCAAATGAGCAGGTACCTTCTCTCATTAGATTTAAGTCACAGTTTGGAAAGAGAACTGCCTTTCAACTTCCAGTCAAACAGACTGAAGAAAGAGCAAATATTTTTGCTACTTCTGTTGTTTATGCTGAGCACAGCACAACTCAGGCAAAGCTTTTCTGCCCAGTGTCACTGCTGAGAAAAAGTAAATTCAAGTGCTTGCTCCTTTGGTAATGGCTGGAAGTAATGGATCTTGACTGAGGTTCAGGACTTTGGGACATACCAATAAGGCTATTGCCCAAGAATAAAGCATGTGTTCCCTCCATCCTTTCTGCAATTAGAAGACTTCCTAACTCAAAAATTTACTGAAAAACCTAATTGTTTTAATTTTCTAAATTATTGTAGTATAGAAGTACAACTCTGAGGCTCAGCACAGATTATAACAATTCTTATTCAATTCTAAACCAGGGAAAAAAGTTTGCTTTAAACAAACTTGTTAAATTAAAATAAGTACAAGTTATAAAATTGTTTAATGGTTTTGATTGTCTATCTGCTCTTCCCTGTCATTTCTATTTTTCTCCTCACAGCCCCCTTCATTCTACCCACATCTGTAGGGCATTACCCATAGTGTAACCAATACTCCAGCTGTGGCTACCCTGCTGCCATAGAGACAGGACGTATCAGTGCTGCAACAGGAACCATCTGTGTGTATGACCCAAAATCACTCCAGACTTTTTTTTAACCACCATACTGCTGTGCTTGTGCTCTCTGCTTTAGCTTAAACAGCCGTACACGACTACTCTAAATTCTCCCAAACATGCACCAGAAACAGAGGATTTCATCCCAAAACACAGCTAGAAGACAGATGCTTCTGCTGCTTTCTCCCTGCCGTGAGAACTGTGCAGCCAGTACTCTAAGGGATGCAGGGCGTGCACGGGAGCACCAACAGACTCCCAGAGGAATCCATTTATCAACTTCCTCCTTGTTTCTAACCTCCACCCTCAAACCTTTGCCTATAAACTTCTTGTATGTTTGTATTTCTGAAAGAAGCAAAGGTCCCAGGGACAGAGGCCGTGCTGTGTAAGCGCCGAATGTGATCTTTGGCTGGCCGCACAACGCTCCCCATTCACAACCATTCACAAACTGGGACTGACAGCAGCTCACCTCCTTCTCCCATGTATTTTAGATGTCAGATAAAAAGGAGCCTGAGACTGCACTGCAGGGTCTCATGGTAGGGACATGCAAAACTTCCTAACACACGGCTTGTCCCTATCCCACTGCCACAGGGCTGCAATACTTCCCTGGATTTCAGGTGCAAAATGCTACTCCTTCTGCAGCTAGAGCCCGAGGTCACTCTGCCTGGCATTTGTCTGGCAACTGAAGCACCATCTATGTCTATGCTGGAAGTTTTACTAGCAAAGTACAGCACCAACACAGTATTAACCAGCGCTACAGCTGGTAATAACATCCCCAGCCGTCCTCTTTGCATCTGCTCAGTCCATGCTCCACTCAAAACCATGACCAGACTTGACTAGTGGTACTTAGCTGGACACAGGCCATGCCCTCTCCTGCCCATTGGCCAGGCTTTCCATGTGGCAGATGAGCTCCTCACACTTGTTCCCTGGATTTCATGCTGGCATGGAGTTTAGTGCATCTGACAGGAGCTGCCAGCACGACTCCTCCACAGAGCAGCACCTTGTTTTGGCACTAACCAGCAATAAGCTGACTCCCCAGCCCTCTGCACCTCCGCCAGCCTGACCGACACTGCAGATCCAATCTGCTGCGTCCCACACCACTGCGCATTGCCAGCGAGGGCTGAGCTGCTGCTACCCTGTGCCCATCAACCTCTTCCTATCGCCACTTTTCTCAATTATTCCTTTCACCTGCTTTTATCAGCAGTAGTCTTTGAAAGAGTACTTTTTAAACGCAAGCTTTGCTGCCTGAACCATTTTTCTTTCTCTCCGGAGAAGTGCCAGGATTTAAACCGCTTGCTTTAACCATCCAACTGCCTTTCTTACCCAAACCCTTCTTGCTCTGTTTTTCCTTCCCATTTCCTTACAGGAATCCCCGTCAGGTCCCACCAGTTGCCTCCCAGTCTGACCAGTCCCTCACTGCCTGCTGAAGCTTCTCCTTCCACACTCCGCGCTTGGGCCGGGTCGGCCGCTCAGAGGAGCGAGAGACACAGACCCGGGACACCCCCTGCCTGCCGGGGACCCCCCCTGTCTGCCGGGGACACCCCCTGTCTGCCTGCCTGCCGGGGACACCCCCTCCTCCCTGCCGGGGACACCCCCTCCTCCCTGCCGGGGACACCCCTTCCCTCCCTGCCTGCCGGGGCCAGCCCCGCCGCCCGCCCGGGTCCGGGATGGAGGGGCCGTGCGGGCTGCGGAACCCGCCCCAGGGCAGTCCCGGCGGGGAGAGGGGGTGGGTGAAACCCGTCGTGTCCTGCGTCTGTGGGAGCGGAGACTCGGCGCCTCTGGCCGGGCACCAACCCCGTCAATCCAACCCCTCTCTCCCAGCTGGGATGTTGGCCCTGGAGGCAATGGATCTTCCCGGGCATCGAGTCACGGCATTCGGCCCCGATCTCAGAAACCCTGTGAAGACCTGATGCTGCCCGAACACCCCGCAGGCGGGAAAGGGCTCTGCCCCCAGCGAGTGAAGATCCAGCCCGTCAGAGGGGTGGCCGACCTGCCCCTCCCCTGCCCGCGGAGCGCGCTCGGCGCGGCCGGGCTCGGGCCGGGCGCCGCTGCCGCCGGCGCGCACACCCTGCCCCGGCACCCCC
>VWZF01001684.1:215343-293205 GCA_013396755.1 Sclerurus mexicanus | reverse complement strand
GGGCCCGGGCCCCCCTCCGCCCCCCCCCCCGCCCCCGCCGTTTGCCGAGCGGCTCCGCCGGGCTGGTGCCGAAGGGCAACTCTGAATGGCTTCACCAGGGTGTGCGGGGAGGGACGGGGACGGGGGCTCTTCGCCTCCCCACCCCGCTTCCTAATCCTGTCGGCAATCCGGTTTCTTTTCCTCCCCTTCTCCACGCCTCCCCGAGTCACCCGCGGGTGCTGCCGCGGCTCCGCAGCCGCCGCCGGGCCCCGCAGCGCGGGCGGGAGGCNCGCGCCCCCTTCCCCGAGCGCCGGGGCCGCTCCGCGGGGCAGCGGGGACGGGCCCCCCGCTGCTGGCCCGGCCGCGGCTCGCAGAAACGGGGCTCTGTGCTCCCCGGTGAAAGCTCAGGCTGTTCCCGAGCTGCGGGAGAAAGTTTCCACCGCTCAAAATAAGTCTTTATTCCTTGATCTGCTCTCTTCTGCGCCGGCAGGGTCTTATCGAACCCGCAAAGCCTGTTGGAAACATGGAGTGGCTGTTTACTTTGGGTCTAGAGAGTATCTTTTCCAGGATCTCCACAGAGGTTCATGAGCCTGTGAAGGAAATTACTAGGAAAAGGATTATGAAAAGCTTATTAGGGAAAGACACTGAAAGGAGGTTTTGCAGCCTACTGAGGAAAAGTGCGAGTGCTGGCACTGCCCCAGAAAGGGACACCTAGAAGGGAAGAAACAACATTTCTACAGCAGCCTTAGCACAAAGCTGCAAATCACCCGGGCCCGTTTGTGTACCCACAGTTAAAACCCGCACCTTCTTTTCAAACACCAACATCTGTTTTACGCAGACTTAGGGCTGAGATTAATGGAAGGAAATACTTAAAACAAGACAGACTGCAAGACAGATGTGAGGTCAAGAATCTCATGTGAGATGGATCAAGAAGCCCTTTCAAAGGTCTCATTAGCAGCATGACAGCTGCGAGCAGCCCGGCACTCCAACAGCACCCAAGGGCAGCAGCCTGGCTGTAGAGCACAGCCAGCTTTCCGTGGCCAGCGCGGAGCTTGGCGGGCACTCGCTCGCAGGAGTGCTGCATCTCAGGAACAGCAGCTACTGCTGCAGGTGTCTCTTCCCAACAGAAGCAGCTTTTCTAGATCGCGCATCAAGGCTGTTGCTGTACGAGGGACCTGACACTGCCAAAAAACAGCTAAGCATGCATCTCACATGCAAGGTTTCCTGGCTCTGGAGTACATGGCTAGAGGGGAACACTGATCTAAGCAATCAAAACAGGCTACGGTTTTACACAGTCATTCCAGTATGAAACGTGTGTTAAGGGTTTTTGAGGGTTTTTTTGAAGGTTGGGTGAGAGAGGGATTGGGAAGGAAGAGGAAGAGGGTTTGGTCTCCCTAATAGGAAAAAGCCTCATTAGCATCAAGAAAAAAAAAGCCAAAACCACAATATAGCAATTTTTTAAAGTCTTTATTATGCAGAACATAGAATATATTTGAATGAATTCTTTTCCCAAGCAGTTTTTTTCTCCAGTTTTTTGTTTTAAACATGCATTTTTACCTTTTTAAAGCCAATGTACCATCCATTTATCTTTTTCCCTGCCCACAGAGCATCCAAATTCATGTTAATCACGAGTGTAAAAAAAATTAGACATCTGGCATAAAATATTTTTGGGGAAGCCCATTTAAAAATTTTATCTAAAATGTCTTATCTACAAAAAAATCCAATATATATGTACATTATAGCAACACAGAGGCATAAGAATACAGTGCAATTTAAGATGAAGTGCTGTGACTTGGTAATTCTGCCCAGGGCTTGTGGAAATGTGGGCCACCATTGGCTTTGGGACTGCTAGCCTAAAGCCTCAGGCTCCAGCATTCCTCTGTCCTCTCTCAAATGGGTCTGAAATCAACAATATTGGGAGGCTGGAAATGCATTAAGCTTAATATACCATTAGGGGGTAGCAGAAATACTGTCTGAACAGGACAAGTTTTGGCAAAAAAATGAATGCTTTATAACAGTCAAATGGTTGGGTGCATGTTTCACCTCGCCATGGATATTTCTGGAACAGCACCAACCCTTGGCATATTCGTGTGAGACCTGTTCACCTACTGTTGAGGAAATGAATTTGCTAGCTGCCATTGCTTCTGAAGTCCCTGACCCTATCAGTAAGTCTCCCGCTTTCATCAGCCCAGGAACAAGTTACTGATGGAACTAACAGGAACTACATAAACTACATAGGAATATTGGTGCAGAGAAGTGCACTACTTTTGGCTCCCACATACAGTCATCTCCTTAAACAGCTGCTAGCCAGGATCACACACAAACTGAGTTCTGAACCTGTTCCTCCCAAGAAAACAGCAGTACATACTGCTTTAACTAAGAGCACAGAGTATTCGTCCATGGGTTAAAATCCACTGCATTCTTCAAGGTCGGTTTTAATTTCAATTCTTCATACCAAGAATCACAGTTTAAGGCCTTCAACACACACCACAGTCATCATCTCCTTCACCCAGCCCCTTTTGGGGATATAAACACAACTGCTTCAATATCTGCACCAAATGCTTCTCTTTTTAGTGAAAGATAAAGCACAGTACTTCACACAAACACTTCATGTTTGTGCTTTAACTTTAAGTCCAAATCCTTGAACAGGTGAACAACTGCAAGGCTAGGGATGTTTACAGGAGTACAAAGCCATCACAGTGGCATCGGAGTTGTTTTTTTGTTGGAGGGGTTTTTTTTTCCTTTCTTTTAAAACCATGTTCAAGTTAAATGGGTTAAATAACTGGTGCTTTTCCCACAGTGGTCCAATGCCACTTGGCTGCCAGGTCCAGCACCAAAGCCAGCAACACACCTGCTGAGGGGTCATACTAAGCATTCCTGAACAGCTCAGTACTTCACTAGTGGTAAAACAGAACAGATTGCAGGTACCTCAGATCGCCATGCAGAAGGTGCCACCCACACAGACCCCAGCATGCTTGACACTTTCATAGGCTGCATATAAACTGCGAAAATAATATATATAAACTGTATAAATTCTGACTGAGCATTGTATATTGGCATACATCTCCACAGGTTTCCTTCTCTGTGATTCAGCAAGGGGGCTCACACATAGCGCTCCAGATCCAATGCTGCAAGGTCTTCTCTTAGATGAAGTCATGCTCATGCTTTCCTCCAACCTCTCCTATGGTCTCTTTGAATGGATAACATGGCTTCTGAACATGGCAAACAGCTGTAAGCTTTTCAGAGGTAAAGAAAATTAAAATTTGCACAGAAGGAGAGGAAGTACTTAGTTGGCATGGAAAAGTTTTAGAGGACTGTCCCTTCAGGCACTGAAAGCTGCATTCCTGCTTTAGGCATACTTGTTCAAGTACACATGAAAGACCCCTTGTACAGCTGACAGTAAGTGATTACTGACTACCCTTTTCTCTATCTCTGCTGTATCAGTCCTTCATCCACACAGCACAGTCACTGATTTTATGGGCACACTTCCCTTGCCTTCTCTGTGTGAAGGTGCAGCTCTGACAGCAGGTACCACTTCTGCACTCTTAAGAGGAAACAGCAAGAAGAGGATGGATCATGCAACTCCTTCACTGAATGACTTCATCACAGTAAGATGCTTCGTCAACTCACTCCTGAGTCTGCCACACCAGTAACTTAAGAACCAGAAAAGCTCATTAAGGATGCTACTTATAAGGGGAAGGATATAGAAACTAAAGATTTAAATATACCATATACATACATACTATACAAAAGTCTGTGTTGTGTGAAAAACAAACAAGAAAGCCCTGATTATTTTAACACAAAAAAACTTGGTTTCTTCTTTGCCAAAGAACTACAGAAAAACTATGAATCAGGTTCCTTAAGATAAAGGTCTACTTGGGAAGGCCAGTTTCTAACAAGAAGCAGATCTCTCGCCCTTTGCTGATGCTCAGTAATAGGAGCTTCTCAATTTTCTTATGAGTGAAAGAACATGGCCATTAGCCTTGCAAACAGTAATGGTTCTAAACTCTTCACTCTGCTCACCAGAGACAAAAACTTGCCTGCTAAGTTCTTCAGAGAGGTACTGGAAAGGTAACTATTGTATATTTATGAGGAAGTTTAACCAATATACAGTACAGGGCAAAATCCTTTGTTCAAAAGCAGCCTTCATTTTCGTTTGAATTTTGCATCTCTTAAGAAATACCAGGAGTCATTTTCAATTAGAATGTCTCTGAAAAGTTGGCAGGGACTGAAGTCTTATTTCTTAAGCAGCTTTTCTTCCTTTGTGATCTCTCAAGATTGGTTCTTTCATTCACTTCTACTGCCAGGAGAAAAAGGAGACAGATTTCTGGTCAGTACGTAAGTATCAAAGCAGCAATCCACCCTACACATACAGTGACAGCATACATGCTGTAGGTTTGCCTAGCACAAACCAGTACTGATCTGCTCCTTCCAGCATGGGAGAGGAGTTTTCCTAGTAGATGCAATAAAATTTTCCTGGTTTTCATGTTCAGCGAATTACTGACTTAAAAGTGCAAAATCTTGGACTTGTAACTTCTTACTTTTTCAGAAGCAGTTTCAACAGGTAACTTTGGCAAAACAGGTTCTCTTGAATAAAAGGACTTCGGGGCAAAGCTGCTTCCCATGGCAAAGCTGAAATGTAACCAAGCAGTTTGCAAATGCTACTAACTGCCTGAATGATTTCTGAAATGTCTTTGCAATACAAAATTCAAAGTCATATGCAGACAGCGTGACACAGCAGAAATATAATAAAAGGCAGAAGCTTGAACACAATTTCCTCAACAAGTGCACCTGGAATCCCAATGGACACTAGTAATTTTTAAACACTGACAATTTCAGAAGTATTACACAGGAGTCACCTATATTACTAAGATTTGTCCAGATGCTTTTCTCCCTTCTAAAGACAAGCTGCTCTAAAACCAAATACCAGAGACAAGATTAAGACTTGAGACTTGTAGAATCGACAACCCACTTCTAACTTAATATATCACAGTTTTCAAATTGACTTGACTACACGGCAGACAAACACACTGTACATTTGTGAATATCAAAACAGCTACCTATTGACCCAATCCTTCAAGGTGGTCAGTTTTGTCTGCTCTTATACCATTCCATGATCAATTAAATAGGATCAGGGCTGGAGTCAGGGCTTCCTGCACTAACCTCCTCTTGTTCCCTACTATAATTCAAAGAGGAAAAAATAAAGTAGTAATTATTTCGGGTAAAGCTTCTTGAAGTCAGAGAGCAGATCATCTGCTGGAATGTTAGAGCTAGTCCTGGGCAGAACACAGATGAGAAAGTAAACTCAGCTAATTGTAGTTTATTCACTCTCTGGCTGAACAAATAAGACTACTTCATAGCTATCAAAGTTGCACATATAGACTTCTCAGACAGTGCACACACCTGGCTCCAGAAGAAGAGCAAATCAACATTAATGGACTAAGATGGAAATAGTTATCTGGACCTATTTTCAGTCAGTCAGTTTCAGTTCTTTTCATGTAATTAAATTTCTGAAATTCAATGGTAAAAAAAATGAATGTTTTGAAGTTCCATTACATCAAAATGGAACAAGATCTATAAATGCACAAAGATAGATATTCTGTAAAATAAAAGCCCAATTCTGCTTTAAATCACCAGATGTATTTGCAGAACTGCTTGGTTCTTGTGGCCAAAGCACTCCTTCCCTGTTAGCTGCAGAGTGAACATAAAAGAACTTTAAAAAAAGCTAATTTTTTTTTGCAACACCATGCAAACAGCTTACAGCTGCACTCTGCTTTAGCATTATGATGAAGAGTCTGTTTCAAAAACCCCCAGTCACCTGCAAAAAGCATCTTGCTAACCAGACTGAAGAGCTGGCCCAATCCAACCAACACAATATTAACATTTTACTATCTTTGCCGAAATCCTACATGTCTAAGTGTGAAATATAGAAACAAGCCATTCTGCAACTGACTCCTATTTAAAAATTTTGATACCTCTTTGTTGATCCATTCTGTTCATTGAAAGAATTCAAGTGCAAAAGCTAAGTAGCAGATCGCCTCTAGGGTGTGTTAGAAAAAAGGTGTCTATTTTAAATACAGGGACAGTACAAAACTTGCAAATAAAGATTCCAAACAACTGGCTCAGTAAATACGGATTTGATTTGTGTTGATCGGTAACATTAATACAAAAGAATAAGGATGTCAAACTAAATGCAATCACAAGGACATGCTCTCTTCAGGGAACGCCTACACAAACATTCAGATGCCAACAGAGGCATTGGTGGCTAGCTGAAATGTAATTACAAGATCCAGCCTGTCCATATGCACCACAAGGCCAGTGAAGAACACCTTGTATATGACAAAAAACCAGTGAATTAGCATGGCAAAGGGCAGCAATCAGTCTTTCACAGATCTGCATGAAATAAGTGGTTCTCCTAATAATCACCCATTGTATAGGCCTGCTTATTGGGGGGGTTTAGGCTTAAGAAAAAGCATGAGACTTGTTCTGGTTTACTTAAACCCAAGAGCACCCTTCTAGAACTTAGCAGTGATTTGTTCACAATTTTATAATTCTAAAGCAAGAGAAATTAACCTGAAGATGAGAAAGCAATACACACTAAACCCACATTTTTTCTTTTTTTTTAAACAGAAGTATTTCAGAAGAAAGACAAAACAGAACCCATTAAAAGGACCCAAAACAACCCAAACAAAACCATTCTCCATCACTTACCCTATATCAAGGGGACAAATAGTGTCAAAACCAAGAGACAATCTGGTATCCATACTGGGAAGGAAAAGAGGCTAGAGTTCCAGAAGTCCTTCTGCCTGTGCTTACAAAACTAAATAATGCTTGGGAACAATGGTCCTGTCAGTGACATATCAACAACACATTTATTTTAAAAAGGCTAAATTCAAGTTTTAAACAGAAGTAACTGCAAATGAAAAAAAAACAACTTTGGTTGATTATCCATCTTGTTAAATATGTCAAAGTTAGCAATCAACAGTTTTTCTAGGAAGTCTCCAAGAACAGACAGGTCAGCTCATTCCTTACTGGGAAGATCAGACACTGAGCAGTGACACTGGAAATGCTGCCATGCCAGCATCACACATGCTTACAACATCTCAGCCAGCATTTGGGAGGCTAATGGTGCATACAAAGTCTGAACTGATCAGCCACAGCCAACTTGGGTTGCTGTGAACTAACTGAGACAAATAAATAAAAAAAAAGCAACAAGAAAAAATAAAGCCAAGCACCTCTAGGGCCAGACCCTGAAGACATAGGAATTGAAGGTTTTTTTTCTCCTCTCCCTATTTACAAAATGCCATTTAGAGCTGATGTGGCCACTTCAGTATTGTGAGGAAATGTCTTTTATGCTAAGCAGTCATAAGTGTGTTGTTCATGGATGCTGTGCCCTGTGTGCCACGGAGTGTCCCATGGGGTGTGTCCCTCCCATCGAGGCACATGGAGGGAGTTCAGTCTTCTGTTTCTTCATATGTTGTCTCATCAAACGGCCGGTCCAAGAGAGGTACCAAACGGCGACGGGAATATTTCAGTTGCAAAAGGTCCCCAACTTCATTGATTTCTTTTAAAGCCTGACAAAGAGACCACAGTAGATCAGCAGAGGAGACAGATGCAAGCAAGTTATCAGCACATCTTCCTTTTTGCCTGCCTGCAGACTACTCTGACAGACATTTTACTTGAGATTTTACTGTGCTAGAAGGCAGTACCCTGAGAAGTGCACAGGATTTCTTTTTGATTTTAGCATTCAGAAGTTTTGACACCAAGTCAACAGCACTAGTCACTTAACTGAGAGTGCCTGTGCATCCACCTGACTACTCCCCTTCCAAAGAAGGATCATAATATCCAGCAAACCTATGACTATTCATAGACAGAAAAAACGAGAATAATATTGCTCCCTTCCTAAAGGTAATGAAGCTGAAGCAGAAAAACATGTACATGCAGTTTTGACTCCTCTTTATGTATCATTCAGTATGAAAACACCTCTGTTAACATACCACCTCTGATCTATTGCATTTTTTAAACTGCAAGACAGCAAAAGATAAACTACTGTAGCAAGTTAACAAGTTCTATAGACACATTTGTTATATCTACATTTGGTTAATTTGCATTGTCCATATGCAACTAGATGCAAGCTCTGTATCATAAACAGCATGGCACAGGAGATTTGGCCAGACAATTTAAGAAATGAAAAAAAAGTTATTCTGGGTAGGACCCCAAGCGCTTTCTCGCTAGAAAGCAAGTCCCACTGACAGAGGTTGCCACCAAGGCCACACTCAGGCAACTGATGGTCCAAAACACTGCTAGTGAATTAGCACAACCTTTCATCATTTTGACCGAATTTAAAATGTTATGAAGTTTACCATAGATCAAACATTTGCCAGCGTCACAAATGAGGAAAGTCCCAGCTCAGCTAATCATACTTCTATTATGTTGCAATCTCTTTGATAAGACATTGGTTCACAATAGGGTCTGTTAAAAGCCAAACCCTAAACTTCATTTCTCTACAGAACACTCCTGAAGCAAGGTACAAAATAAGTGACTTGCTGCAGACAAATCTACAATAGTATGTCATGCTAATTATTTTATATAGGCAAGGGACAAAGGAATGAGTTCAGAAGATTACTTTCAAGCCCAGTGTGATTTTTTAATTCAAAGGCTGGCATCTTTCACTCTCTTGAACTGTAAATTTTTTAAGAGAGGTACATCCAGCATTCCTTCAGAATGTCACTAATTCAGTATTAGTGCTCCAGTTTTAAGATGTTCTGGGTCAGATGCTTGTCTCTTGAGGACAGTTGGCAGATGGGGGTTAATATCTCTACATGTTTTTCCTTCCTGGATGGATAGTTCAAGTTTTTGTTTCTTTAAACAATGGCACTTCATGCTTGTTATATCTGGCAGCAAAAACCTCTCCACTCTAAAATCTGGGGGAACGACAAACCCAGAAGTTGGACCTCGGTGAAAAAAAAAAGAAACCAAACAAAAGTGTGGGCAGAGTCTGCCAGAGTTTTAAGTAAAGATCCCATATGGAAGCAATTTAAAGCTGAATTTCTGTTGAAAGACTATGTTAACTGTTATTCTTGAATGGAGATTTAGGATTTTATTAATTTAAAACAAAAAAGGCCATGTGACCAGCAAAGACTACAAAGGAAATGGCGCTGGTGTACTCTGGCTTTAGGAGAGTGTAATATATTTTTCATCACTGAAAAGAAAGCACCAGCCCACAGGGATGCAGGTTATGAGGGACTTCACTCTGATCCTAAGCCAAATATTTTCAGGCAAGGAAGTTTTATTTACATAAAACAGTAAAAATTCTAACTAAGAACTGTTCTCCATCATGTGGGTTTATTTAATAAGAACAAAGAAGCATTACAAATATCGGCATTTGCAAGACAAGCTTCTCTTCCCTATGCTTCAAATCCAGATAAATTTCGTTTAGAAAAAATGCCATAAGAGCTCTAGTTAGCACCTACACATACACAGATGGGGTATCACGTTGTCCTCTCTGTCACTGACTTGAAAAAGCTGTCTGTCAGCTCTTCTCGAGCCCATTCACTTTAGTTCTTCCTCTTCTTGGATATTATTGCCACAGTTCAGCAGAGGGATTAGATCTAAGGGCTGCTTTAATGATTAGCTGCCTGAAATCTATCCCTTTTCACTGCATCACAAGAAAACACAACACAAATTCACTGACACGAAGACTTGCCCTTTATTAACTCTGCTCGCCAATGTTCTGGGTTCAGAGCATGCAGCTATTTTGAACCATGAAGTGGGTTACACTAACTTGGAACAAGGCCTGCACATAGTGAGCTAAATCAGGATTTCTCCATTCACTTCAAAATTCACATCTCATTTTGCTCTGGTTTAATTTTCTCAGGTAGACAAGCCCTAATATATTGAACAAGCATTTCCTCAATTTAGAGCATTTAACACTTGCAGAGTGTACTCTAGTAATGAGTCTTATGTCAAATGCACAAAACTTGAAGCATTTTCTGGACAATGCAGAAAGACTTTTAAGTGAATTGACAGGAAAAAAGTTGCGGGTTTTTTTTTAAGCAGAGTAATAAAAGTTACAGATACGTTTTGAAAGACAGCAAGAAGACCTTGCAAAAGCAGCTTGTTATGGTAAAGGCTTCAGCTACTCACTAAAAGAGAAGACCAAGAACCTAACCAACAGCAAGACTGTACAATTGCTCAGGCAGTGCCAGCATATCAAGTCTGTATAGTTTCAGTTCTAGCAGCAATCATTTTGCAGCAATCAGATTTCAGGGACTTCAGTTTTCTTTCTTATGCTTCCTTCCGTATCTTACCCATTCATCCCTGCTCTATGTCCACTTGTCCAGAAGTTACCGCTCCGCTCCCTTATTTGTGTCAATGCACTCAGTTCTATTACCATGTTCAGACCCAAATCTCTGATACTGTTCATTTTATACAGGGTGAAAGGAAGGGAAGGAGAGGGCCTTCTCTAAACACACGGGTTCAAAATTTTAACTTGGAACAGAAACAACTGAATTTGGATAATTAAGGGAAGAGCAGAAGGATAAGTAGCTGAGAAGGAACTCCTTCAGCAGTTTGTTGTTGGGAGTGTCATATTAGAAAATCTCTCAGGTCTTGCAAGGCAGAAAGAACTCAGAAGCAGCAAGTACAGCACCAGAGATACATGACAGGTTGTTTAATACTACTTAACAACATGACACATATATTACCAAACTGCACACACCACTCACTGCCTTACCAATTTTCAAAACAAAAATTTAATACAAAAAGCATGCCATTTTAAGCTGCTGATTTGGAAGTTCTGCAGCAGTGAAGTGTGAAAAGGTTGAATCTATTTTTTTCTTTTTTTTGACAAGACATTAGTAAATATCTGTTTATATGTCCCATTTGCTCTTAACATATTGAAGTGTTACCACCTAATCATATTTGGACACTGGGCATGATTTCACCTCCCTAACTCCATGCTAACTACTCCCAATCACCTTCCTGTCCACAAAATGTTCAAAAATAGTTTCAAGGATTCTTTTTCTCCACAATCTTCTCAAGATCAAAGTGCGGCTTCTCAACCTTCAGTTCCTCAGATTACATTTTTTGCCCTTCTTGAAGACAGTGGTGACATTTGCTCTCTTCCAGTCTTCAGGAACCTCCCCCAATCACCATGACGTCCCTCTAAAGATGACAATCAAGACTGCCCTTGCAGTAACAGCCAGCTCCCTCAACATTTGGGGGTGCACCCCATCAGGTCCATTAACTTGTGCATGTTCGGTTTGTTTATATGTTCCCTTATTGGAGCCTCCTTCACTGCTCCATACTTTTCCACTGATCTCATGGTTCCGGGATTTTTGAAGTCAAGTCGCACCACTGGACTGTGATAAAAAAGGCACTGAGTACCCTTGCCTCTTGCATGTCATTTGTCACTTGATTTACTGTGTCATTCAGCAGCAGCCCCCCCACATTTTCTCTACTTCTTCTTTTGCTACTAATATCCCCATAAAAGACCTGCCTGCTGCATTTCATGTTCTTTGACATACTGAGTTCCAGGTGGGCTTTGGCTTTCCTGACCCCAATCCCCGCAGGCTCAGAACTGTGTCTCTGTTCCTCCTGGGTCACCTGTCCCTGCTTGCTCCTCTTTCTTACATGCTTCCATTACATGTTTTCGTTGGTTTGTTCATCCATGCAGGCTTCCCATCACATCCACTCTCCTGTAAGTCAGGATGGATCATTCTTCAGGGGAGGAGGGAGGAAGAAAATCAACTAGCTGTTCTGGACACCTCATGTATTTGAGGCTGGATCCTATGGGATTCTGAACAGGAAAGAGTCTACTGACATGAAGTCCAAGTTCATGACTCAATGTAGTTTAGTTTAGGAGTCACAGCCCCTCAAGGTGGAGAAAAAAATAAAATGCAGAACTTTGACGGTGTCTAAGACATGCCATATCCATCAAAGAAGATTATTCAGAAGACTCAAAACTGAATGTAGCTACCACTCCAAAATGTACACAGAATAGTCAGTTTTATTCATATAATCCTCTTTCAATTCTATTAGTCAGAGAGTAACTGTCATCTTTACTTTTTAAGGCAGCAGCTCCTAACTGTGATGCAAGCCTCCTTATAGAGGGCCTCCATTCCCTCTGGAATATGCTTAGTGCAGGCAGAAGTCAGTAAGGCACTGCATGTAGCACAGACTCATTAGGACAGGATCATTTAAGATAAAATGCTCTGAAGCTGTAAAGAAGAACTGGAATAGTACTATTTGGAATAAAAATTTTCACTAGTAAACATGTGCTTCCTTTTGAAAAGAATATAATAATTCTGGAGGTTTTTTTTTTTCTTCGTACCATTAGTATCTAGGGTCAGAAGAAGCACAACATTTTTCCTTCTAAAAGGTTCAGTGCAAGGTAGAGCCGCTTAAGAGGGGAAGAAGCATCGTCTCACAGGAATGAGACTGTCTCCCTCACATAATTTAAAATAGAAAAGTCCTGAGATTTACTGTAGGCAGCCATTCTGCACTGTTGGAGCAAGGAAAGAGAGATGGAGTCACTGCCAGTTGTACTACAAAAGACTTTGAAGATTAGGTTCAACTAGTTTGTGTACCAAATACTGAACCAGTGTACAAAAAAAGAAACAATTGTATCTGTTTATAGCAGATATGACCAAAAGGAAGAGGAGACACTTACTGTATCAAGCATCTCTTTGGTATGAGCTGCAGACAAACAGAATCTGGCTCTGGACTCGATGATGGGGGTGGCTGGGAAGCCCACAACCACAACACCGATGTTCCGCTTCAGCATCTCACGCCCAAACGCACTGCCAGAGAGAACAAGATCGTCACAATTATTCCAGTGGCGGCAAAGCTGGAGCATGAAGGTCTCAGTATGTTAATGCACACAGGCCCCTGCTGAAGCAAGCCTGTGGCACCACAATTTGGACCTTCTGGTGCTTTCTTTAAGGGGCAGAATGCCTGCTCACAAAAGCCTTTTTTAAATTCAATCTCAAGGTGGTCCTTCTCAAAAGATTTCACTGTATTAAGTTCCAACAAAGCTGAAAGATTATATGTGGCAGGGACTGGTCTTTCAGCAGGCTGTTTCTAAATGGATTTGTAATTTAAGCTTGGAAATCTTTCTGATAGAAAACTCGGATTTTGGCTCCAAAGTTTGACTATATAAGGAATCCCTCATGTTGCAATACCTCAAAGTGGATGTTTCTGCAGTTTCAAGATGTTTCGTTGTCACCAATTTAACTTGATTAAAGTACATTGTTGTGTCACAGAATGTAAACTTTTTAAGAGTCTATCATGAGAACCACTGAATCGCCACAGTAAACTGAGATCATCTAACACAATACCAAATATTTTTAAGGAAGGTGCAGAAATCTCATACAACTGTCACACACTTTCTTACACAAAACAAACTCTTAAAGTGATTAAAGAAATTAGTGGCTGTGAGTAGGCTATGAGAGGCACAAAAGATCTTGATCCCTTCTGTAATAGCAGTGCAATTGTGGGTGTTTCTACGGGCCACAGGAAATGGTTAATCCGTTTTGAACTGACTTTGTTGTGAGAAGTAGCAAGGAACTTAAGAGGCTTACAAGGATGTACAAAAATAACATTCTTTTACTAGGTTTTTAAATTAGTACGTTACTGGCCCAACTGCTCAGCTAATAAACATTTCCATAAACATTTCCAGGGAAAAGATTGTACTGACTGGCAGAGCAGCTGGGCGGTGCAAACACTATGCCTCTGTGTGCTGGACGGTGCACGCTGCAGATCCTGCAACACCCATAAAGGTAAGAGTCCTTTTAAACTTTGTTACACTGAGAAAGGTGGAGAAAGACTCCATCTAGCTTCATGTACAGCGCTAGACGAAGTTTGTTCTGTCAACCACAGTGCTTAGCCAGACAGAAGCCTGAGCTAGCAAAAGCACTAGAGATGTTCAGTACAGCTTTCCACATTTGAAAGCGTTGATTGAGCATGGCATTATACAGACACTGAAAAGCAGCAGTCAAAGCCAAGCTGTCCTTGAAATCAGGTTTATGTTTATGTTGCAAAAATTTTTAATATATACATTGTATCCTCTTTGCAGAATTTTAGCCTTTATCCACATAGCACTCCACAAGTGCATAAACATTTCTAAAGCTATGTGCTATGGTTGTATTAGTATTTACAATACCAATACCTGAGTGATTAAAACCAGACCTCTTGAAAACTTGGGATAAATACATGTTGTTGTGTCCCATCATGTCTTGCTCCCCACCCTTTTCCTTTTTTTAATTTTCAAAGATCATCTATGGAAATATTGTCTGCTTCTGATGCAGGTGCTGGTTGAAAGATTTCCTCCAGTAACTTTTAATGTTAATTTCCATTCAATTTCAGCTCTCCTTTTATCACATTTATACACTTTACATATTAATAGAATGGAAACACACACAGACCCCCCAACACATCCCCAACCTTTAAAACATGACATGTAGCAACAAAATTGTTTCCCCAAAGTGGTTCTTTGCTGGCCCAAGCTACAAACCTCAATTTTCTCAAGGTCACTTTTATAGAAAGTTTCCATATTTTACGAGACTCAGTAACAATCATAAAAGTAAAAATCAAACCAGTCTTTTCTTATATTTAGAAAACTCTTAATATCCTTGTACCATACTAGCTTTAAAGAACATGGGTAAGAAGTTATGCTGTCAAACCTACCCAATTTTTGCTGGCATGTACAGCATCAGAGGCACAACAGGGGAATCTTCATTTCCATAGATAATAAAGCCCATTTCTTTCAGTCGTCTCCTGAAATATCTTGTGTTCTCTGCTAGCTGCTGCACACGTGCTCTTCCTAGAAAAGAAATTAAGGTAAGGCTGTGAACTCAATTGTTGTAAGTCACTGCGTAACTGCAACACAAGACCTCCAGCTAAAGTACAAAATATGAATGTGCTGCCTGTATTTATGGAAGCATTAAATATAAATGCAAATTGAAAACTGCAGTTTCTTCTTCCTCATGGATGAATGGACTAGGACAAGCACAACCATCAAGTCCAAGAATTCCCTAGTTTTCCATATCAGGTTTTCAATCAAGAGGTACCTGGCAAAACAAGGTAGTTATCTGCTTCTAAACAAGATTCAAAATTTGCTCAAAATTCACTAGTAACTGCATTTTGAAGAAGAATTTGCTTACACTTTGAACAATTAATGGAAACCTATTCAATCAGCTGGGGCTGTTTACCACATTTTATTCTTCTTGTCTGTATTAATGGAACTTACTACTTTCCTCTTTAGATCTCCTTGCTGAACTGATCACGTGGCTGCTCCCTAGCCTTTTTCACTTAAAATGAGCTGGGTTTAAATTAAACCAATTACTTCTGATAATCCAGCTCACTTCACATAAGTGGCAGCAGCCAATTTATCATGTATTCAGCCAATTCTGTATGAGGTTTTTTGACATTTGTCAAAACTAGTATATAGGACATTAGACAGATAGTTTAATTTAAATATTCCAGCTGTTCAGATAGGCATAGAACAACATATTTATCAGTTAATTAAATTCTAGCCTAGCAGAGTGCACTAGGTTCCTGTACTACCCAGAAAAATGTTCACATCATCTCACCTAAGTAGCTCATAGTGCATTTCTGATCAATTAACTCTCTAATGTGCTTAAAAAAGTAAGCATTATGCCATTGATGAGACTATAATAAGTAACATTTATAATTACTTGACTCTGGTCCACAGAGTATATTTCTGTATAACTGATTATCCAAATAGTGCCTTGTCCAGATGGGTGATTCATATACTAAACCATTAAATGTACAGCAGTGTGGATCTATGCCACATAGTGAAGTCAGCTGCTAGATACTAATCATCTTCCTTTAAAGCTGTAGATAACATAAGGTGATTAGCTAAAAGGAACATCAGGTCTCAAAGAAACATCCAACGCCCACATAGCTCTGCTCCAGGCCAGAACAAATGTAATTTTAAGAACTTCTATAGCACTTGTTGCCAAGAGTATCAGACATTCCACCCACAACCAGGCAATCAAAGGCAAAATCCCATCAAAGGCATAGCATAAGAAAAAAGGATGAAACCTGTTAAGTTTGCAAAACTTGGCCTATCATTAGTGGGTAGGAGCTGGTATTTTTAACAGCACTGACTGCCATTTAAGACATCTCTTCTCCATTAAGAGCATTATTTCTTAATCTTGTCTCCCCCAGAGTTTCTGCAGAAGCTTAATTCCTCTTCCCCAAAAAGCAGTAAGATTTCAGTAAAACACAAAGGCATCTTGAGCTTATGAAACTAAATTTTTAATTGGTTCACATCAGATCAGATCTTCTACTGGAGACTCAGCTTTCTCCTATGTTTTCAGACTCATTATTTGGTTATTTTAAATAACTCAGACTGCAAAATCAAGTTGAAAAAAGAAACAAACCCAACAAAATTAGAAGAAACAAGCCTACTGCAGGATACTAAAAATAGCGAGCCAAAAGCTACTAGTTGCATTTCTCACATAAAGGTAATCAATATATACACAACTGTCCACAACAAACTACATGCAGAAAAAAGCTACTTTGGTACGGCCTGAGAAAGCTGCATTCACACATCTCCTACACAGAAATGTACCAATTTCTGATATTTTGGGTCAGTGATGTACAATCAGATTTCACCATTATGGAGTAGTAAGGTAATGTATGCAGCTGCTGTGATCAGCCCGTCCCATGACAAAGAATGCAGTTTTTGCTATACATTTTCTCCATGTTCCCATAAAGCATGGATTGCAGTGCTTTAAGCAGAAGGAACTTCATCACCTTTATGGTTTTCCCCTCTATACATTCACACTCTTTTCCATGTTGTTAGGAGCCTTTCAGACTAAAGATTAAAGAGCAATCTTAATTTGTAGTTGGCATCTGCTTCCCTAAACTCCTTCCAGTAAAGAGGTTATGATTCTAGATTTGTCTTTACAGATTGAAGAGTGCTTTGAGATGTAAACAAATTTCATGCACAAATCTTTCAGTTCTCTACAAAGATGCAATCACCTATTCCAGCAACTTACAGATTTAGAAGATGCTTGCCTTCTTCAGGCTTGTGGGTGTCAAAAGCCTGTAGTCATAGTGAACCAAAGCGCAGGAATCACACAAGAATTGGGCATAGGTTCCTTGTCCTCCACTTGCCTTTCTCCCTGCATCCCTGCATTCTGTGCAACTACTCTTTTCTGCACTTCAATGTATTTAGTCTCCTATTCCACTATAAAATCCTGCACTTGAAGAGTGATGTCATGTGCTAATTGAATAAGGTTTGCAATATTATACAACAAGCATATACCCAGTGTTCACAGCTCTGTTAACATTTGCTGGTTCAGCCCCACTGGTACACACTAGTGTAGCGGGCTGTTAACTGCCACTACGGTTCTACCATGTTTTCTGGGACCACAAAGACAAAACAAGCAGTGCCTGGAGACAGTAAGTACCATTCCTAATCCCACTTGTACCCAAACAGTGCTCGAGCATTCAAGACAGGACCTCAAAATCCCTTCTCAGCCCAAGCAAGCTCCTTCTGAAGCTCAGAGCTCTGTCCACATATGCTCAACTGTAGGTTTAGAAAAATTTCCAGGACTGCAACAATTCTCCAAAAGCCAGTTTTTTTGGCAGTATGCAGCTTCAGTTTTAAGACCACTAGAAAACGACCTAATCAGACACCACCCTGCCAATTGTTCTTGCATAGGGGTTGTGCAATGATTCTGGTAACATCCTTTCATCTCGGAAACTGGAATGTGATGACCTTCAGGGAGGGAATGAAAGGGGGAAGAAAGGGACCGATTACTGGAACTGAGTTCTTCAAAAGGCTAAAAAAACTAGAACTGCTTATCAGATCAACTGATCTTAAGTCCCTCATGGGTCCTATAAAAGGCTTAAACTAGCTACTGACAGACCAACACTGGAATTATAGGATTTACTAATAACTTCTCCATTACTTCTATACCCTTTTGCAAGTTTACTGCAGCCATATCAAGATTGCTCTTGCAATTCAGTAAAACACTTCCCTGCTTGTAGCAGCCTGGACATCATTCAGCCTGAAGTGCACACATATCCCCTAGGGAACATGGTGCTATTGTATCAGAAGTAAAGGTCATATGCCATCTAAAGGGGAGAAACACTCTTCTGTCACAAATAAAACAGGCAAGCAATATTCTTTAAAAAATGCAGATAGCATCTCCCTGAAAAAAAATATTCCAACACCCTATAGAAAGCACTCCATTATGAATCTAAAAGCATGAGATGCATATTCCTTGCAACTCCTAGAAAGCAAGTTAGTGTTTCTTTCAGGAAAGGTTGCCACAGTCTAAAAGAATGATACTTCACTTGTGAAGCTCTCTGCCTTAGAGGTCATATTGCACACAAAGACAGAAATGATAGTGAAAATTGGATGCAGAGAAGGCAGTGACTGAATGCCTTCTTTGCATTGGTCTTCACTGACACCACCAGCCTTCAGGAACCTCTGACCCTATCTTGCTTTAGCGACAATATATTTGGAAGGTGAGACCTCTAATGAGAGGAGCGCTCCTTTTTTATTTCCCTCCCCCCAATATAGAGAAGGTAAAAAATTATGAGGAGTCTGAATGAAGAAGGAAAACCAATAATTTCAGTAATGAGGGAAAGAAAGAGAGAAAGAGAGAGAGAGAGAAAGGAAGGAGAGGAGAGAAAAAGAAAAAAAAGAAAAGGTAGAAAATATGGCGCCCCTGCCCCCTAGGTTAAAACCAAACCTGGAAGGCCATTTCACCCCAAGTTGCCCTGTGCTGCAGAGGCGCACATGTGGGTGTGCAGCCACTTTGGGCGGGTGAGAGACCCAAAGGGCAGCGGCGGAGAAGGTGGCAACTCCAGAGGAGAGAACTGCCGGGCTGGCGGTGGCAACAGCTCCTGGGCTATTGCAAAAGAGCTCCAGAAGTGCTTCAAAAACAGTGCTTTGGTGGTTCCCCTGAGTGTGAGCTCAGACAGGGGGAGGAATGGCTGAGTACTCTGGGAAAGGCTCCAAGAGTCCACAGTCCTCCAGCAGGCAAAAACCAGGTACAGAGTAAGCAGTTCTGGCCTGTGCCTGCCTTTTATCTCCTGTCTCTTGAGTTCTTGGGATGCTCCATTCCATTTCCTGGTTGGTTTTGAGACCCCAAGGCCATTCTACCCCCAGTGCGGCTTGGACAGAGGCAGTGCACACGCTCCAAAATTACGGGGTCAGTATGAAATATTCATCACTGAAAGCTTTCCCATTTAACTAAAACTACAACAGACTGAGAAGACCAGGCAGGGTAAAGGAATATTGTAGGGAAGACTTTTTCTTGGTCAAGGAGGATTGGGTAAGGGAACACCTAGACAGACTTGACATCCACAAGTCCACGGGCCCTGAGACGGGATGCATCCATGAGTGCTGAGAGAGCTGGAGGACACAATAGCAAGACAGCTCATGATCATCTTTGAAAGGGCATGGAGATCAGGAGAGGCGTCTGAGGACTGGGAGAAAGCAAATCTCACCCTGATCTTGGAAAAGGGCAAGGAGTAGGACCCAGGAAACTACCAGCCATTCAGCCTCACCTCAATCCCTGGAAAGGTGAAAGAGCACCTTATTCTGGAGACCATCGCTATCCACATGAAACATAAGGTGACCAGGAGTAGTCAGCATGAATTCATTACAGATAAGTTACGCTTGACCAACCTGGATAGATGTGAGAACGGTGGATATTGTCTACCTCAACTTTAGCAAGGCTTTTGACACTGTCTCTCATAACATCCTCATAGACCAACTCAGGAAGCCTGGACTGGGTGAGTGGACAGCAAGCTGGATTGAGATCTGGCTGAATGGCAGAGCCCAGAGGGTCGTAATCTGTGGCACAGGGTCTAGCTGGAGGCCTGTCACTAGTGGTGTCCCCCAGGGTTCAATACTGGGCCCAGTATTGTTTAACATATTCATCACTGACTTGGATGGAGGGGCAGACACCTCCTCAGCAGTTTGCTGACAACACCAAGCTGAGAGGGGTGGCTGATACCCCAGGGGGCCGTGCAGCCCTTCAGAAGGACCTCGACAGGTTGAAGAGGAGGGCAGAGAAGGTCTGAAAGATAACAAAGGATAATGCAGGGTCCTGAACCTGGGGAAGAATAACCCCATGCACCAGCACAGGCTCGGGGCTGATCTGCTGGAAAGCAGCTCTGCAGAGAAGGACCTGGGGATCCTAGTGGACAACAAGCTGCCGTCATAGAAGTTCATGCCTAAACAGTCAAAATACCTCAAGGATTCTCAGACAACCCTTGTTTGCAAAAGGCATTTAATAAATAAACAATTGCTCAGCAGTTGAAACTTTTTGTAAGACCACAAGGAACTGAGCCTTTGGGGGGAAAAAATTAAAAAAAGACACTTCTTAGAGCTGATGTCTGTTTAACTTCTCTTTTCCATGTTAAAAAAATCATCTCTACAAAGAACAAAGAAGCCTTAGAATTTGTGGAAGTTACTCTGTCACAAAGACCTAATATTTCTAATGTTTCTGTCATCTATTAAGGCTGATGAATAAGCTATCATAGATGGTACTGGACACAAAGGAAAATTCAGTTCAAGCAGGATGTATTTGTTTTTTCCCCGCTCTTGTGATCTCTCAGCAATAATTGCAGAGCAATCACAAATCTGTTCTTCTAAACAATGCAACACTTCATCAGCACAGCTTCTTGAGAAGGCCAGTTGCATTGTACACAGACAGACTACCAACTGACACTGAACTGAGGGGCAAACCAACTTCAGATAGGCAAAACCACACACAAGCAGGATTTTATCTGCTTGTCACACTAGGGATCAGTCTCCTGGATCTAAAGAAAAGATACTTGGGGCAATACAAAGGAAGCTGTGTGTTTACATTTTTAATTAATTCTTATAAAGATTTAAAAGCAAGACAGTAGGACATATCTTGAAAAATTATTCCTAACCAGCGAAACTGTAAAATGTATGCACAAGCTCTTGTTGGTCAACAAATACCAGTTCATACTAGGTAACTATGATGAAGTTACTCTATATTTTTTCATTAACCAATATTTTAGCTGTTCAACACATTAGTTTTATTATTGCAGTCTTAATTTAACCTATTTATTTTATTGTCAATATGGACAACGAGACTAAACTAAGCAATTTCATGCCTTTATCTTACATACTGGTTGAAGACTAACATATTGGTTTTTAATGATTAAATGAAAAATTTAGAATAATAAAAACCTTGATATGAATAGATTGCAATTCAGTATGAGCAGAATTGTTCCACTTGTAATACATATTTATTGCCTCAATTAGTCCCTTAATAACAGCTCATGCTGTAATGCAGTGAACACCTTCAGTTTTGGTTTTCATTATGTGATCCAGGAAATTAAAACATTTACTAGCAGAGATTTTTAAGAATTCGGTGAAAACTTGTGAAGATGTACTCTGATAGTAGCACACTGCCTCCTGTAAGACTCAGTGTGTGTCTAAAAAGAAGTAGGTTTTGGTAGTAAGATTGACTGAGGAATATTAAAAACATGTTATAAATCACTGCAAGGAGAAGATTATAACAAGTTAATCTTAATATCAGATCCATATGGTATCTTTGAGATGAAAACACTCTATTATATATCTTATCAATATAAGAATACTGATTCTTTATGGAAAATCAGCCCCTAATGTAGTCCACTTTGCATTGTTCTTCAAACTTGTCCTATCTTACAAACTTCTGACAGCACAGAGGTGTTAGACATGAGAAGCATTGTATCACCTACTGACAGTCGTGCCATCCTTAATTTGTGGCAGAATCATTTCTCTTGGTATAGCTTATTTCAGTAAAGGAAGGGATTTATCCAGCAATAACTTTACCCTAACAAATACCACAGCTTTATTGATGTTAGCGAAACCTCAGCAGGTATTCTTTGCTTGGAGGGCTATCACTTTCGTAGAACTACTTACCTGGGCAGGTTTCTTGTCCTCTCCTCTCCTGACAGCCGCAGTCCAGGGAATCTAATAAAACTTTTCCCCCTCCTTGTAACAAATGCTTTCCCAGGACTAAACAAGTTAGGTTTTTTCGCCTTTCTTAGAAGAAAAAATAAAATCAAGCTAACTAAAAGAGGATACTTGGCCAACTAAGTGCTCATGGGTATTATGGCTCTGTGTGCATGTATACACAGCATCACAGAATGGGTAAGGTTGGAAGGGACCACAGTGGGTCATCTGGTGCGACCTTCCTGCTCAAGCAGGGTCATCCCAGAGCACATTGCACAGGATTGCATCCAGACAGTTCTTGAATAGTTCCAGGGAGGGAGACTCCACAACTTCTCTGGGAAGTCTGTTCCAATCACCTTCTTTATGTTCAGGTGAAACTTCCCGTGCATCAGTTTCTGCCCCTTGTCTCTTGTTCTATTGCCTGACACCACCGAGCAGAGTCCGGCTCCACCCTCTTGACACCTTCCCTTCAGATACTGATGGACATTGATGAGGTCCCCTCTGAGTCATCTCTTCTCAAGGCTGAATAGGCCCAAGTCCCTCAACCTTTCCTCGTAAGAGAGATGCTCCCTTAATCATCTTCGTGGCCCTCCACTGGACTTGCTCCAGGAACTCTATGCCTCTCTTGTACTGAGAAGCTCAGAACTGGACACAGCACTCCAGATGTGGCCTCGCCAGAGCTGAGTAGAGAGGCAGGATCACCTCCCTTGACCTGCTGGCAATGTTCTTCCTAGTGCACCCCAGGATACCACTGGCCTTCTTGGCCACACTGCTGGCTCACGGGCAGCTTGTTGTCCACCAGGACCCCCAGGTCCTTCTCCACAGAGCTGTTTTTCAGCAGGTCAGCCCTGCTGGAAAGCTGCATGCACATGGTATGAAAGGACATCAAAACATCAGATGTCAACCTACATTTTCAGGGAATAGTGCTGAAAGGCATTTTATAACCTGAGCACTAATATTTGCTGACTGTTGTGTGAAATAAAAAGAGCTTTTGGAAAGGGTAAGTTCTGTTGCATCCACCACTGTTCCCAAATGACACAACCAACCTACAACCCAATTTTGTGGAAAACCTTGACCATGTAAGCTTACTAAAATTTTTACCAGACACCTACTAGTCAAAAGCCAAACATCACTGAAAATAAAAACAAAAACCCAAACACATGCACACAAAAATGAAAAAAAGAGAAAGAAATTACAATCCATTACTAAGGCACAGAGAACAAAGTGATGCCATTGTGTCCTACTCCCCAAACACAAGATGGCTAAATATACCCTACACGGAAAGGATATGGACCAGGCTGCAACATTTTGTCATTGCTTTTCTGAGAGCACCAGGATGAACAACACAGAAGATAAAGCACTATTTCATTAGCATCGACAGAGCTTTTTCTCCATATACACCTTGTTATCAATGGGCCAAACAGAAGAAAATGGGAGATAATTTCTACTTCAAAAAGCCTGTATTTTCAGACATTGGGAAGTGGGTAAATCAAAGTAAACTGGTGAGGAAAACTTGGTTACATATATCATTCTCTACAAGTTTGTTTCTTCAAGTCAGAGTGATGCTATAATATAATCAAGCTTGTAAATTTTTCCACATTAAAACCCCCTTGTTTTTGCAAAGGCTTATATTTTCATTCTGTTTATTATTCCTACATTTCTGTCTTTTGGTTGGCTGTTTCAAGTGGAAGACATAATTCAGGATATTCTGTTTTGGAAACAAGCATTTTTCAATTCTTAACCAGGAATTCAATATTCTTCTGCTGATTTAACAGATTCTCCACTAAGCTTTCAGAAGCTAAGCTGCCTCCCAAGGGCTTATGAAGATCTTTTGCAATGTTAACATAATAAGTCAAGTTGTTTTCTGGACACTAAACTTGTAAATACTTCATCATTAAAAAACCCAACACAACAGCTGATTTCTTTTTTTGAGAAGATATAAAAGCACTACTACCATTTTACTGCCGTGAACATGTTTTTCATACAAGGTATTGAAAACTCCCCTTTTGAAGGCTTCTCCTGAAAAGCACAAGTCAAGTGTGACTTCTAATAACATTTGCATGCTGAAAAAAACCCCAAAATGTTTTTATATTTATCAACTAGCAGAAAGGACAAGCACAACTTAAGAATATCTGACTGGAAGCAAGGGTCAGATTAGAAACAAAGTACCACCAATTAAGGAGTACAGTGAGTAACTTAAAACCAGAGAAAGTAAAGTGTGATTTTAAACTAAAAAACACTGAAACACTAAACTGAATTCCAGTCCAACATTGATTAAATGCCAACACTTTTACCTTTTAAGGAAAAATTGCACTAAGAGAGATGGGGAGAGCACAATGCTGTCAAAAATGCTGTAATGGATGTTTAAGGACATGCTGATTTCATCCAGAGCTGATTTTAAGATACTTGTAACATCATCTGTCAGAAAGAAGACTCCTGACATGAACTCACACCCCAAAGCAGAAAGAGGGATCAAGACCTGTTCAAGTGTACAACACTGCCAAAGGCAGCACTCACCCACACAACAGTGGAAAGGTGACCTCCTACAGCAACCTATTCTGTCAGCCTCGAAGAAAAAATAAAATGTGATTTACAACAGCTCATAAAACAGATGGAGGTATAAAGCAAAGTTTCAGTGGTTTCTTCTAAGAGATCACACTATGAAAGCTAATAAAGGAAATTCTATACATATTTACATTACATACAGATTTCTTATCTTTCAGAATACTTTTCCTATCTAATTGTTTAAGTTCCAGGGACAAGGTGGCTCCACATGTTTCAATCTACTTCCTCCAAGTTTGCTTCTGTGAACACTGCATCGCTGCCAATATTTTCAGTCAGAATTTTACATCCTTCCCTTCAGAGGGTGTCTGCAGATTTTCATTATAGATCTTCAGGAAAGTATTATATACAATTATACAATTGTAATCTGAGATTGCACAGAGACACATTAAAATGTATGGGCCAAAATACTATATTCCCCCAGTTTTACATTAGAAAAAAGAGAATATTCTGAGTTGGAAGGGGCCCACAAGGATCACTGAGTCCAGCTCCTGGCCCTGCACAGGACCTTCCCCAAGAGTCACACCAGGTGCCTGAGAGTATTGTCCAAATTCTTCTTGAACTCTGTCAGGCTTGGTGCTCTGACCACTGCCCTGGGGAGCCTGTTCCAGTGCCCAACCACCCTCTGTGTGAAGAACCTTTTTCTAATATCCAGTCTAACCTCCTCTGACACAACTTCGGGCCATTCCCTCTGGTCCTGTCACTGGCCACCACAGAAGAGATCAGGGTCTGGCCCTTGTCTTCCCCTCATGAGGAAGAAAGCACCAGCTCACACTGGCAAATGCCAAGAGAACCTGCCAAAACAATGAGAAACTTTGAGAAAGTAATGAGAATAATTACTTAACTCAGCACTAGTATATTACTCTTTAATAGCTCAAACTCTAGTATTCAGCAAACCAGACAAAAGACAGTTCACTGAGGGCTTCTGCAGGGCTGATGGGGAATCCAAGTTTAAAGCAAGCTTGGAACTGGAAGAGTCTTTGAGCTGCATGTCTTGAGCGCAGGGTCACCAGAAGGATGGGGCACCTTCCACTAGGGGCCAGTGCTGCACACCAGGAGTCCATAACAGGGTGTCTGAGACCTGCTCACAGCATGTGCTCCCCAAAAAGGCCTGCACTGTATCACGGGAAATCCAGTGCCTAATTCACCCAGGAGACGCTAAGGAACTACTAATGGGGCAGCTGAGGCAAGTTATTTATTCTTCCGACATACTTTTGTGTTTCCCGACTTCCATGCTCGGGAGAGAAACTACAAATAACACGGAAGGAGAAGTCCAGTTTTAAGAGCCAGCAATTGAAAGCATGGATGAGGAAATCAAAAGACTGCTGAGAGCTCATGTTCGTGGCCATATAGCAGCAGCATTAGCAACGATTTATTTTAGGAGAAGCAGTGAAGGGCTTGGCTTGTGACCATTCTGAGTTAACCCCACAACTGCAGCTTTTAGCAATACTGTACGCAGGGGATTTGCCTGGATTACATGGGTACTCAGCATGGAGCCACTGCAGAGGTGATGGCAAAAATGCTCAGTGCTTTAAAGGAGAGAGGAAAACAGTTAAATCTGACTTTTTAAATTGGCAGTGGTAAAACCAAAGAGAATCCGAAATGGAAAAAGGCGAAAAGAAAAATTATGGCCCATATTTCTGGCATTGAAAGGTCTCAGAGAAACAAAAGTTATGCTAATAAGAAGTATCTGTCATTGCATTTGCTATCAAACTAAACAGTTCCAGTGGAGTCTAAAGGCATGCCAAAAAACAGCTGGGTGCATGTATTGTGTACTCACTGAGTTTATATATACTGGTGAGACTGAAGCCTTTGGCATATTCCAGAGCCCAGAGGAATACTTTTATATTTGCACTTTCTACTTTTGTTTTCAACTACCAGCTGCATTTAGAGAACTCCAAGGCAGCCTGCTCTCCCCATGAACTTCATCATAAAGATATGCAGCTCTCACCAAGAAGAGATCATGTCTCTTGATATGACTGGAAAGATACAATCTGTTAGAATCGTAGAATGATTTGGGTTGGAAAGGACCTTAAAGATCATCTACTTCTACCTCTCCTGCCATGAGTGGGGACACCTTTTACTAGACCAGATTGCTCAGAGCCCCACTCAACCTGGCCTTAAGTAGTTCCAGGGATGGGGCATCCACCACTTCTCCGGGCAGCATGGGCCTATGTTCCACCACCCTTGTTATAACCTCATTTTAGTTTAAAACCATTGCCCTTTTGTCCCATTGCAACAGGTCCTACCAAAAAGTTTGTCCCCATCTTCCTTATAAGCTTCCTTTAAGTACAGAAAGGCCAAATGGAGGCACTTTGCCAGAAGATCTTGCTAATTGTTTAAAATAGCACACATTTCACAGTTTATTATTCTGTGAATAGAAACTCTATGTTGGTGGCCACGAAAAAACTTGACTGATGAGGCTGCATATGCACTTCAAATATCACAGTTACAGTATTGCCCAACCTTGCTGTAGCCAATAAAATAGTATCTGTATTAACAGGGTAAGTCCAATTTCTTCATACTGCCCTGCTCTGTGTATCATTTAAACTTCTCTAGAGCAGTGACAATATCTATACAGTGAGCACAACAGTCTCAGCTCATGTCAAAGGGTTTCTGCAATATGGGGACACAAACATATTACAATATGGCATCACAATAAAATCAGCTAAAATGGCTGCTCCCCTGTGCACGGCCATGACAGTATTATAATTATTTGATTACTCATCTTTTGCCTCAAACAGCAGGCTTCATCATGTGAACAGAGAGACTTTGAAATAAGATACATATTCTAAGGAGACCAGCACGAATAAACATTTTAAAGAGTTAGTAAAAGCAGTATTAAACTCAACTGATTTAAACTGAGCCAATGTTTATCGAACTACAGGAGTCAGTTTTTTCTACAGTAAAAATTCTTTTTATAAGATCCTGAAAACTCAAGCTTTAAAGAGATATAACACCAGTAGAATGTTACTGATGTTACAGAAAAAAAAGACTGGTTAACAGACCATCCTACCTCAAATCTGACCAATGTCAGCTCCTAAAACCAGCATAAACCAAACATTTAGTAACAGTTGCAAATACATAAAATGAGTAAACTCCATTAGAGATGCTTATAGTTGCTGAAACTTAGAAATTATTAATCCATAGTCATTAAAGTGGAAGAAAAATTATTTCTTAATAACTCCATTAATTATTTTGTGTGCATGTAGGTTTAATCTTTTGGGTGCACATATTATCAACTTTCATACCTTTTGCCTTTGTAGTTGGCACAATTTTATAGCAACCTGCATCTTCCCCCATCTGATTGAAACAAGGATAATGTTCAGCCTTACATGTGTCCTTTACAGACTCTGAACTACAGAATTCAGTAACTTACTAAGGACTCAGAGGAAAATAGCATGAAAATAACACCTCAAGTATTTACATTCATTAAGAAAGGTAGATCTAAAGATCCACAAGATAGAAGACTCCAAGCACTCTCTATCATTACAATTAGCCAACAAAGGGTCTGAGGCTTTGAAACAGATGTGAATAAAGGGCTATGTTATCCCACGTAGCATCACGACCTTATACTGTACCATGGCAGACATTCTGAAGAAGCTGCAACTAAAATGTGAGACAATTGACCTGCAGGTGTCTGAAAGACATTTTTAAGTTATCTAGGGCTATGTTAGAATATTTTAGCAGAGTATGTTTCCACTACTAGAGAAGACGTCTGTAACCAATCTCAATAGTTTGTTGAGCAACCGCAGCCACTGATAAACCAAAATCTTGGACAAGACTTGATTGCTCTCCATAATCAGAAGTAATATTTCAGCACTGAAATACAAAGCTTAAACCTAAAACACAAGAAGATAATATCCTGACTTGGATGAAAGTCAAACATCATCAGGAAGAAACTACTACTAAAAGCTGTCAGTCATTCCTCTGCAGGAAGATCACCAAAAAAGTAATCCTCAGGAAAGGAAAGAGAAACTGACTGTTGTCCTGATTAGGCATGCAAGTGTAGCAGGAATGAAAACTAGAACTTGTCTTAGAGAATAAGTTTATTTTACTAGAGGAAACACCTTTATTGGCCTGGCTTGGTACTTAAGGTTACGGGGTGACTTAATGTAGGGAATAATATCTCAAAACTGTAAGTAGCCAAGGCAGATGCAAGAAACCTATCTAACCAATAGATAAATTTGAAAGACAGTAATCATACAGCTACCCCAGAACTGCTGAGCAAGGGACATGTAACAGCTTGTACATGGCACAAAACAGCCTATTTGGCAAGATAAGAATGTCCCCTTGAATCTTGTTTGCTTACCAATTACACATCCTTTATAAATGTAACAGAATGTTCTATCCCTGAGCATCACTCAACTCCAGACAGAGGTTCCAAATGCTTTGATGGTCTCCTGATCTGATTCTGCACAATCAGATCTGAGAGAACCTAATACATTTATGGTCTGTCCAAGAAATGAGATGCTAGAATTATCCTCACCAGCCCAGGTCTAGTAGGATGGCTACTGACACACTGTATTGGCTTGTCAAAGACCATCAGAAGGAATCTCATCAGAGAACAAGTCAGCTTCCCTGACCACAGGCTGGAAAGGCCCATAAGCAAACAAGTATAAATCACCTATGAAGCATCAGGAATTGGTATCATTAAGAAGTGTCAATACAATGAGGTAATTTTAGGATGTGTCTTGCACAGACAATGACTCCTGAAGCATCTGCACTGCACCCTTCCCTATCATACACCACCACTGAAAAAGGCATTTTTGGAATGTAAAAGAAACTCTACAGGTTTATTACTCTTTGTGTCAAAAGATAAAATGTCCCAATGTGCTGAAAATAGCTGCTGATGTGGGAGGTACCACTTTAACTTTTCACAAATCCTTTAGGTTGGAATAGGTGTCTTGAAATCAGTCAGTCCAATCTGCCTGCTCCAGCAGGATCAACTGGAGTAGGTTGCCCAGAGCTATGTCCAGTTGGGGTTTTGACTGTCTCCACAGATGGAAACACTACAACCTCCAGGAACAGCATGTTCCAGTGCTTGACCCCCTCACAGTTTCAGTTTTCAGAAACTCCTTCCCTCTTAGGTAAATCCTAAAATCATCAAAATAATTTATTAAATGCAGAAACATTAGCCACACTAATTAATACACATTAAAATTGCATCAGTTCAGTTCTACTTTGTACTTTTAGCTGCCTCCTACCATAGAGGATAAAATTTCACGTATATTGCTTTGAGAGACTAACAATAATGAGCACTTTGTAACTTTTGCTCATCAACAAACTGTGCATATTAGATATGACGCATGTAGCCTAAATGGCTTGAAAGTGCAGAGGTATTTTGCCTACAAAAGGTGAAGGTGGCAAGCTGCCAAAGCCCAGAATAATACGCATCCCCTTCTCATGTACCCTGGGAGCCAAGCAGTGAGTCATACTTGCCAGGGCACTTTGCTCACTATATGTAAAATTCTTGAACTGAATTTTAGTAACCACTCAACATGGCTTCAGAGTTATTTTAACCTGTGGCCAATCCCCACAAGCATGTCCAAACTGCCTGGCCACAGAAATAACAAGCATAGCAAGGCCAGGTTCAAAGTGTTTTCTTTTTACATCTAAATCTAAGATAAATGTTATTCATGCCACACTGTGCAAATATAACTGCAAGGACTCCAACTCTAAAAACAGAAGTGGTAGAAAAGTAAGAATCAGTAATGAGTGGTATTACTGCTACCTCAGCCCAAATAAAAAAGACTAAAATGCTTTGCAGAATTAGTTGACGACACTTCACTGTGCAGCAATTAGCCTCATAAAAATATCAAAAGAACTTGGCAAGAATAAACTTCATCATAGTGTGATTATTTTTTGAAGTAAATACAAATAACAAATTGAAGAGAATTTAGAATCGTGTTCTGAAATAAAATCTGGAAGCAGAGACCAGCCAACATTCTCAACAAATCAGATAGTATTGGAAGTCACATGCAATATATTTTACTTGCAAGCATTTAAACCTTAGAGTTATAATTTAGATATTAAGACGACCAAAACTGCCTCTTGCCTCTGAGACTCTTGCAGGCATTTCTATTTAACAATTGTCATTGGCTCAGACATTTATTTTTGTCAGAGCATAAGAGCTGAGCCTGAATGTATCATACAGTCAAACAGCATCATATATAATGAGACAGGTTAGAAGAAGAAATAATACTTTGGCTAGGACAGTAAAAAATAGAAGTAGTTGCCAGGCGGACAAATTAGCCAGCAAACTACCTAATGCCACTCTGAACTTTTACTTAAGGATGTAAACTGACTACTTGGCAAGCTTTCAGAAAAGGAACCTACCTCCCTGGAGCTATAGCAACAAACAAGTGTTAGTAAAACCAGTCTTTGAGTAAAACCCTTTAATAATCTGCACAGTTCTTAATGCTAGATGAGAACTACACTAACAGTCCTTGGGTGGTAAAGTAAAATAAAGGGTGCCAATTACACCTGAAATACTCGAGATTTCTATTGTCGCTTTTTCAAGTCCCTCAACACATTGGTGAAACTGAACTTGCAGAAAGAATTAGTTTCTGAAAAATCCCATGCACTATCTTGCTTTGTGAAATTTTCCTTTAGAGGTACATCTAACAGACAATAAAGCAAAAACTTTATGACTGGTTGGGGGTTAAACCATGACACCAAACACATGGAAGTATGTAATTTCCATAAACAATTTTTATTTCTTGTTTTCTACCAATCTGGACATGAAGCTTTTATGTCACCCATTGCTACCAAAAAGCTGCAGCCTTGCCAGGGCCATGTAATTTATCACAACCAGATGGTGTGCTGTCAATAAAGGAGGGGCTGCTATCATTCCAGGGCAGAATAATTACCTTTCCTTTGAACAAAGGACAATGTTTTCAATAAAAACGCAAAGCTGTTTAATGCAACTTCCAGTCTGTCAAGACTCCCACTGTGCAGCTCCAGGACTCATTAGACTCACAGAAGTGGAGGAGACCATTTGTTAAAAACACAGCTCAAGTCTCTCAGAGGACACTGAGGACACACAATTTAAAAAAATACAATAGAGACATTTTTAATTTTCTTTAAAAGCTTTTTGCATATCCTTTTGTAATTTTTACAAGGAAAGTAGCTGTACTGCATTAAAATGCCACCTATGTCCCAGGCCTTTTAAGTCAACTGTGGTAGATCCTTGCTGCTCTGCTATGCACCTCTTCTGGCTTTGCATTTTTGCATCTCAAAAGCAGGAGTAGTAACATTTATTCTGGGAAGAAGACTAACAGGTAAGAGTTGTGAAGCACAGAGAATTAAAGATTAGCTAGTAAGCAAAGCTTAAAGAAGAACTGAAACCCATCTCTTACAGACCAAAACACTACTAGGTTGACACTTTTCTGACGTCTGGAAAGACGTGCTGATTATACTGGAGTGATTCAGAGGACTGGACCTTGCAGTGTAATTAAACAAGTTACAATACAACCAAATGGTACCTCCACTTTGAGAACACAAGAAACTGGGTGAATTTCACTACATATTACATTTCCCCTTGAGTTTCAAACTCCACCAAACAAAAAGCAGTAATTATTTGAACACTCAAAGCATTTTCTCAGCCTGCTTCCAAGTAAAAAATTGACTTTCAGATTCCCCTTCATTCAACAGTACATATTTTAATGAAGTGGTTAAGAAACACATCCTCTTTTCCTAACACCAGAACATTTTGTTCATCTTGAAAAGCTAGAATAACCATCTAGCCTGGGAAATTAGAGGTAAACTGAAATCCCAAGTGTGACCATCTCCAGGAATTACATCTAACAGGGCAGAACAAAAATGTTCACGTAGTTTCAGTTCCACAATGGTAACAAATGTATTAAATGATGGCTTAGCTCAGTTTGCTCTTGACTGGCCTTGTCTTTAACTGAGATCAAATCAATACATTTTTTTCTTCATGTAGCAGTTGTCTAAAGGATGCTACTCAGATTCTATTTTATTTTATGTGATTTACAGCTTTAAAAGAAAAGCAAATCATGATAGTAAAGAAAAAACACCAAAACCACAACTGAACAGCATTTAAGACTTCATACAAATCTTAACTGACATACATTTCTGCTCATCACCTCCAGGAGCTGAACAAAGTCACTGATGACTTAATATCCAGAAGACCACAACTCATAATAAAAGGGTAGAAGATAAAGCACAAAATCTATTCGTTCTCCTAAGAAGCACAGTTATGTGCACGAAGAAAAAGCTTCACAGTAAAAGAGTAAATTGTCTTCTCTGTCTGAACAAGCATGGGTGGCTCTTACCATAGGATACCAGGGTCCAGTCCCGCCAGAATTCCAAATATCACTAGAAAAATCTCTTTGTTGTTTGCTCTTAACAAGCACATGCAGTGGGGACACAACACAATGGAGACAGCAACTGATAAGATGCGCAGATACACTTACTAACACTTAAAACTTTTCTCAGAGTTTGAGCATTTCTTGCACCTATGCAGTAGCCTTCAAAGGAGATTTTGCAGGCTTTTCCAAAGCCCAGAGACACACAGGTGTGCAGCAACTCACACTCAGTGTGCAAAGGTGCACACAAGAGAAAGCTCAATGTCCTTCACAACATAGAGGCAATTACTCTCACTTTGATAAGGAAATACTTACATTTTTCTTGTTTTGTACAATATTGTTCTCTCCAACTCTGTGTTATTACACACAGAGTATATTACAAAATCACCTTTTTTGAGGCTCTCGGACAGTTATAAAGCATTAGTGTTGCCACTACTTTTAAAGCTACTTTAATGAGAAAGTAGTGAAGAAACCAGTCAATCCAAGCAATAAAGCTAAAGGCCATTGAAGCCATTTGTCTTTACACAAAGAAAATACATTCAGAACCATCAATATCAACTGATGCATGGTACTGGGAAAAATAAAGCCAAAGAACATAGGCTACGCCACAGAACAGATGATCGGCTGCTAATTATGTCAGCACTTACGCAAAGGCAGAACCAGACTGTAGCATGTTCAGAACCTTCCTCTTGATCAACCTTCTGCTCCAGTAAGTGACTGAAGAAGTGGTATCAGCTTCTAATTAACACCATATCAAATCATGTAATATAGCTCTAAGGACAAACATGTCTGAACAGCTTTCACATAGGTTTCATTATGACTCTTCCTTCCAGTCTGCGATACAGATTTCCTAATTAATCTCAATTTTCTAGAGCCAGAAACTGAATTAACCTATTTTATTAACTGCAACACTTTAGTCCCTCTTGACACATAGATGGACTGGTATCTGCATTAAGTTGTAATTAAATAAAATAGGGGGACACTCCCCAAAAAACGCCCACAACCAACAAAAAACACAAAAGGCACAAACAATCAATTTTGCCGAGCTTTGTGTGAGCTGTAATGAAGTGAACTTCAGTACAGTTCTGGGGAATATAGCTTTTTAAAGGCTCCACTGGTACACAACATCATGGGTGCACTAGCTAGCATTTTTAAAAATACCACGTATTTTCAGGATTCTGATAAAAACATAGCCAATGGAATACACTGATTATTTCGAAGGATGAACTTTCAAATCTCTCCCATTTAAAATATCGCTCCAGAAGAGGAGCAACACACAGCTCTTTGGTACACCCAAGACACAGGATTATTTGTAATTCAATATGGAAATATTTCAGCTGTCTTAATACCAGGATAATTCCTATTCAAGTCTGGCATTTGAGACATGCTATATATTTGTCACTGAAACGTGTGAATTTCTGTGCCGTTCTGTGTGGTTCATCAGTCGATGCACCGACCATAACAGTAGCCCCCACAAACACATTTGCTCTCAGGTTGCTGAAGAGATTGGCACTCTGAACCTTGAGCTTTTGCATCGCACCATTTATTTGTTCTATAAGGTACATACAGTCCTTGGGAGTTCACAGCTAAAGGGATACCAACAGCCTGGTCTGGCTGTAATTCAATAAAGCACATGTGTTTACATCTGTCAGCCTTTAAAGGAGATCTTAAGAACCACTGGGTTTGTAGCAGTAACCTTCACAAGGTTTAACACTTGAGCTGCAGTGATTTTACCCCCTCTGATTTTAAAAACTGCCCTTTGCCTCTGTATAGATAAGAAAATGACTAGGGATACGGAGCCATTACCATGTCAGAGTCCCTGTGTGATAATTAGAGGAAATGATCTGTTGACCTCAAGCAGTCTTTGAAGTCTGCACAAACAGTACCTAAAGAACAGGGAGGGACTACTCTACATCCCCCTAGGCCAGCAAAAGCTCTGCTGGACTGGTTCTTCTCTCACAAGTTCTTCTCTCAAAAGCTGAAAACACCTGGGCTGCCAGAACACTTGTTGTTACAGATTATGTTCAAGGACTGCCGTGAAACAGACATTTTATATCACTGTTTTAATTAAGCCTAACATGCAAAAACTGTCAGGAGAACCACATTGATCTTTTTTTTTTTAAATCCTAACTACTATTAAGTTAGCATAAGGGAAAACCAAAAACAAACAAACAAATGAAAAAAAACCAACAAAAAAAACCCCAACCAAAACCAACCAAACAAAACCAACCCACAACCAAATAAACCAACCACAAAAACCCCAATCCTCCCAACCACAATTCCCATTCACATTTACACAGGGTTTTATCTTATGAATTGCTCCCATTTTTTATTATCAGAAGTCCCTTTATTTTAAAGATACAGAAATTATAAAATAGTAGATCCACATGACATAAATAATCTATTTGAGTTATCCATGTAGAAGAGAGCCATGTCCTCAAATGTAATGCCAACTTGCAATTTATTTCAAAAATTCAGATTCAAGAGATGGGAAATCATAATACAGCCTCTCACCATTTCTTTGCATAGTCAAAATGCACTTTGCATTACAGACACCTGTTTTTTTAAGACTTATGAAAGTCTTTAAAAAGCTTGACAGTTGCTTGTACAATCAGATTCCTTAATGACTACTAGAATTTCATCTGTCTGGTAATTTGCTTTGATATTTTTCCCCCCATACTAGCTCAATGGTGGTTACCAGATTCAAGTCAGACACTGCAGAAATAGCAACTGTCTCTACTTAGAAGTTCATACAACACAGAACAAAAGATCCCATGCTCTCCATTTGTGTTTAGTGTGACTCTTCATAGGAAATCCACCTAGACAGAAGTAGGAGGATTTGCTGTCTTTGATGAAGAATGGATCTTGTCCAAGGCAACAACAACAAACAAAATTAAACCAAAACACTGCCACCTGTGAAAGGCTGTCAGAAACACATAAACCCTTTCTACTCAAAGCAGAATTCAAGATAATGCCTCGTCTGGTAAGCTGATAAAAAAGTTAGCCATGAACTCAAAAAAAAGAGAACAAGAAAGTGAGAGCATGTGTCCGTGTATGTAAAACTCAATAAGACTAACTGAACACAAAATTGTTTCATATGCAAAGAATTGCAGAGGAATGATTCCATTTCATGGTGACATTACACTCATCTCCTCTGATATGTTCCAATCACTGTATAACAATGCTGCAGTGAGAGATTAAGCTCATGAAAAGATGCAGAAGGCTTCCCTAACTCCAACCTCACAAGCCACCACAATATTTTTCCAGAACTTTTCCAGAAGCTGAATTCCTACTGAAAGCAGTTCTCTCTAGAGTATCACAGCTAAACAGAATAGCTATCCAGACAGACCAAGTAACTCTACTGTGATAGAAAATAAGAACAAAAGCACACTATGAGGTCAACTGCACTCTGACACCAGCTGAAGGATCTACTGAAGAACAGCAGTATTGCCTGCAAGAACTCCCACCACCACCACCACCTCAAGCAATCCAGAAAGCCACTTCTGAAATGTAATTCACAATAGCTGTTCATGTTTGTTTATACCTTGCTCACTGCATCTAGTTACACTGCTTTCACAGGGTTGAAATTCCCTGCATTCTAACAATTATGATTTTACAGTCACTTTTATGTTCAAGTAGAATGTATAAAGCACTGGTTCAGATCAATCAGTAATTTTAAATAATGTGATTAGGGCTTTTCCTCCAGAACAAAGAAATTAAGTTGCTGTTGCTTGGGTATATGTATTACCTAACTCTACATATTAATCACTGGGAAGATTTGTGGGATTGTATTAACACTACTTACTTAAAAAAAAGCTCATACAGATTTTGTATTATCACAAATGCCCAGTCGTGATAATAGCGTTCATAATAATTGCAAAGATGGCTGTACATAACCTGTTCGACAGCTTCTTGTGTCCTGCTGAGAAGGAATAGAAATGTGTGCTGGTCAGACTACTCTTCTGAACTAGTCATGGCACTTTCACCATAAAGTCAAAACCATGGAAAAAAAATCACAACCTTCATAAAGTTTCGATAAAATTTAACTTGACAAGTTAATAGAATTATTGAGAAAAGCAAACATTTAAAACTTATTTTCTTCTTATTATGATACCATGGACACTGAATTTAAAAAGCTCATCTTTGCCCTTAAAAATCCCAAGAATAAGAGAAAGCATCAGTGAAGAAGAGACAGAAGGAAACAGATTCAAACGTTTGTACAGTACAAATAGGCTGGCAGGCCTTTATGGCAGATTAAAGCCACAGAGAGCAAAAACATCAGGAACACATACAAACACCACATTTCTTTAGAGGCTAAGGAATGTGCAAGCTTTGACAAAGCATATTATTATATTAAGGATGTTTATAATCTACTTCCATGGAGACAGTTCAGTAGCTTTACAACATAGCAACAAAGAGTGTGAACTATATTTTCCATCTGTTTTGTGCAGATTGTTTTTTTACAATGGAAGCCAGTATAAAAGTTAACCATTCCTTGAAATTTTAAACACCACCATAAGGGGGTAAAGAAATGCTCTTTGCTTTTGTAGTACATGAGAAGATGATGAAGGATATGAATGGTTATTAAAAATATATGATGATGGCCTCTCCACATGTTTCAACATAACATAGCACTCACCTAGTTAATTTTATTAATTATGAAATATGATGCAGATAGAAAAAACCAAAACCAGACAGATTATGACCTCCAGCTGAGCATGTGCAATAAGAACAGCAAAACAGCCCACTTTCACATTTTAAGACAGCAAGAGTTAAAAAAGGATGCAGTCAGTATAAAACACAAATTCAGCTTTACCTCAAGAATGAGAACAAAAATGCCAAAATTCTAAGTACTCCTATCTCCAGAGTTCATTTACAGTGGTAGCACAAGATCTCTTCTAAAAGTATTCTCCTCAAAAGAGATAAAACAAATAACAAAAAGCATCTATTGTATTGTTCTGTATCATTAGCCCAAGTTCTGCCATGCTGCTGCTGTTAGGCTGGAGGTCACCCTATGTTATATGGCATAGTTGTTCTCTACATGTATAGACCACAAGAAATGTTGTAGAAAACCGTATTTCCTTCTCCCATAACATGCAAAAACGCTGTACTGCACAGCAGCTCTTCCAAGAAAGAATTTAATGCATAAGTTTAATAGGTGTGATCTATACAGACAAAGCTTTAAAAAAAGGCACTTGAAACATTCCACAATACATTATTACTATCAAAACCCAAATCCATATGGATTGTACAGCCCTTGTGGCCACCATACACTGCTCTCAAATCTGAAGGGAAATCACTGAACATTTACAACCTGTGTTAAGAAAATTCTTGCTATGAAAAATATTCCCAAAGTCCCCCATACGAGCCTTCAAACAACCCTTCAATCCTACTGAATACATCAAACCTGAAACTTAAGCTGTCTTATGAACACCACCACATGGATCCAAGATCATGCCTGAGCAGCAGCAGTTTCTCCCACTATTCTAATAAATGCCATTACAACAGAACTATCAAAACCCCCAGATCCTACACACCCTCTTTCCAGAACACAGTGTCATTCCCCTTGTGTACCACGTATCTACAGACCTTCCATGAAGACACTGTTATGCAAATCCTTCACTTTATGATGGATTGTCAGAAGAACTCATCCAAAGACACTTGTAGGGGAATATTTTTCTATTTTCACAGCACTTTCCAAAGGTTTACCTTGGTACTAAAATTTCTAAGTTAACTAGGTGCCAGAATCTATGGACTCAACCAACATATTAAAGCACAATATCCAAAATCAACATGAGCTACTAACTCCTTCTTCCTAATGGACACAATCCTCGACTAAAAAAAACCAAAACAAAAAAACCCAAGCAAAACAAAACCAAAACCAAACCAATCAACCAAAAAACCCACACAAGCCCCGCCCCCAAACCAAAGAGCAGCCACATAGCCTTCCTCTACTCCAAACTGGGCTAATGGTGAAGAAAGAGAAAGACAGGGACAAGTATTATAAAAATGAAAAGGATTAAAATCCAATAAAAATTACTGTACACAGCATAGTTTGTAGCGAAAGCTCGGGGTTAGGAAGGATGAAGAGTCTCAAACACCTCTCAAAATGCAACTTGGAAAAGAAGAATTAAGCTCTGCTGTGTCCAGAAAAAAAAAAGAAAACAATTTTCCCCTTAAATTCTCAAATACAAGAATAGTCTTCAGAGAAATGTAGTGAAGTATAGTCTATGCAGGTTTATGGAACAGTTATTATTTATTAACAGAATTAACATTTAGTCTGTCAGTATATTTATCCCGCCATTAGGCACATCAGCTGCAATCTATAGACTGGACAAGATATCCAAGTACTCAACTTTAGAGCAGCTATTCAGTAGCTCTGCTGGCTGATCTTTAATACACTAGCTTTCCTGTGAATCTCCTGTTAGCTGCTCATAAACATTAACTGCATTGATTTTTTAATTTCACATCAAACCAGTAGAGACACACGAAGTTTTACAACATCCATAGGGCTTAGTCTATTCTTCTGAAACTCAAAGCCAGTCCAGCCACATAGATGGATTTCTGTGTCACATAAATCGCTCACAATAACGTAGCCATAAGGAACAGTGTAAATTAACTGCAGATGACTATCAACAATCTTCTCCCTCATTCCCTACAGCTGCATTAGCCAGTGAAGTGCTGCTCTCAACTATAAAATCAGATGGGAATACTCTAAGTGAAAGAAACAGCATTCAGCAAAAGTTGATTGGTCACACTCCATGTCAACACCTTAAAAGCTTCTAACAGCATTGTTCCTGAAGCAGTTAGACCAATACTCGAGTTCTAGCACAGCAAGGTTCGTCATTCATTGGAAAGATATACCTGCCAGCAATAAAATGTCCACCTTTGGTTAGAAATAGCCAATGATCACCTTCACCTAGAAAGAGAGAAATAGAGCTAGGGTATCCATTCTCTCACCTGCACAGTGAGGTATCCGTGAGGGGCTATCACCTGAGGGGTGGGACGTGTTTGATTATCATACTCTTCGGCAAAATCCTTTGGGAGATAGCTGCCGTAAACACTGGAGTACCATCTTCTGGTCAAACTGAACAGAAACCAGGTCTATAAAGAAGCGATGCCAGGGCACTACGAAACAGGCTCCATGTGGGACCGTATGGAATGGAGCACAGTAAGTTCCAAAGGTCTTTTTGTCCCTCAACATGACTTTGATATACCTCTGTCTTGGTTTTAGCTAGGGTAGATATTATTAATATTGCTACAGATTTCACCCAAACACAAGGCACAATGGGAGATACAGAATGCTGCGTGTATGTGCTCTTTACTAATGTGTCCTAAAGTTAAGAACTTCCACTCTGAACAAGTTGGTTTGGTTTTTTTTGCTTTTTTTTCCAATGGGAAGCTTATAAATGAAGTCACTGAGAAGGCAGAACCTGAATCTTTCACAGAACACAGTCTTCATATATCTTTTTGCAAACACCTTGATCCACTCCCGTAAGAGGTCCTGCACAATATTTCAAGTTTCTCCTTTGACATCAAAGATGCTTATAGCCAAGAAGTTCATCTCATGATAAAAGCCATAGCCTGCAAATTTGTCACCAAGTCAGAGCTGGCCACATCTGCCTGCACATCCATTATAGTGGCCATACTTGTCTTTCTCCAGTGTGCTCTCAGATTTACCCTAAAACTCCGCAATAATTTCAACAGGAAGGGTGTTGAGCTTTCCCATGTTAGTAAGTTGTATTTGGCAAGAAGCTCCTGGTATCCTGCCACCTGGAACTGTGGTGAGGTGGAAGAGTAGGCTTTGTGCCTGAAAAGGTCCAAACCCTTGAGGCCTTGTCTCGCCTGTGACATTTACAGACTTGTTTTTCCTGCACAGCTCTGTTTTCCAAGGATCCTGAAAAGATCAAAGCCATGCATATAAAACCCACAATTGCTTCTACAATGCCAGGCCCTGAACAAAAAGTCACTTGTCAGGAATACAGCTATAATCCTAGAAAAGACAAGCTATTTTCAGGAAAGATGGGAGGTACTAAACATTCTTCTTCCAACTCTTGGTACAGACAGTTATTCTGCAAGAGTAACACATCTGTTTGCACAGAGTACAGGACAAAATGAGGTCTCTACTGCCCATTTTCCTGGCTGCTTTTTTTTTTTTCTTCAATCCCAGTGTCCATGGCCAAACAGTTAAGAAATCTTAGGAGCTGCTAGCCAGCATGAACCTTGAGAAGCACGCATACTCTGTAATACATTTTCCCCCATGTAGGCAGTATTGTAACCACAATTTTTCCACTATGCAACAATTAGGCAATAACCTGAACATTAAGAGAAGCTTACTCGTGGCAGAAAGAAGCTCTACAGGTTGATTTATCCTGTCCCTGACAAGCCAATTTGTCTTGAACTAAACCCCACTATTGACGTTAGACTGCAACAGAATCTGCTCAATCTTATTTAAAGTAATCTTAAATGTCTCCTCTGGTCATATGCTCTTAAAACATGCTAATAGACATGCAGGTCTTTCAGACAGCTTCTTCCTTCAAAGATGAAATCTGTGCTATCTAAGGAAGTTTATTAATTCTGGAACATTAGCAAACATCTGCACACTAGTAGGACAAAAGTACACATTGTAGATTGTCAAGATTGTCTATGTTTGGGAATTTGTGGTAGGTCAACTGCACTGATGTGAAATGGCATGAGTTGACCTGGTGCCAACCACATTTTACATCAGAACCCGCTAAAGTAGGCATGGACAGTAGTTCAACTGATCTGCAAGTCCCATGCAGCTTAACACACGCGCGCACACCCCCCCCGAAAGGGCTTCAGTTACCAACTATTGCTTGTTTCCAAAGAAGATAGAAACATTTATGCTATATAGTCTTTACAGAAGTTTGTATACTGCAGACACTATTCTCATACTAGTAATAATTTTTCTATGTAGAAAATTGCTGCGGTTGCCAGAACTGATGATAGGAAGTGGTGCTTGTGTGGGTCATTCTGGTATTTTCAAAAAACCTCTCTAGTAAATCATGTACCACACCAGAAGATATGAACTCTATTTCACACTAACCCAAAGAAAGACAGAATACACATCACCTGATTTTTGATTACTCCTACAGAAATGCTTTACCTCAATGTTACCGATTTACAAGACTTTAGTTGCGCTATTGCTAACAATATATAGTAGTGACCTGCTACCAGAATTTTCTCCTTTTATCTGTAGGAGCAGCACCCCAGCATTCTATAGAAACATGGCGCCTTATGTGCTATTGAGAGCAAAAAGTGAGCCACACATTTAAAATCAAATGCAACATAAGATATGAAGAAAAATTAAATTATTTCAACAAAGCCACATTTCCAGTTGTATTTCTACTATGACAGATCAGTGTTTAGGCTATGAAGACATGGCATGACAGCTCACACCTGAACAGAAATAGCAAGAACCAGAATGTTATGTGAACAAAGCAGGTGTACAGTTATAAAGGTTTATAAGCTCTTGCACAAACACCACAATGTTGAGTAAGTTCAAACGAAGAGACAGTGAAGAATTTTCACATTCCAGTGTACAACACAAAGGGTACAGCTCTGCTAATGTCTGTAAACACTCTTCAAAGCATCAAAGGCTGAAAGATTTCTCCTGCCTAGCCCAGGTTAAAGTAATTTTTCTGGAGGCTTGCCATGCTCTGTGGGAGGGAGGTAGGGGTGCAGCAACAAGCTGGATTTAAAAGATCCTCAGCTGGAAGCACAAATACAGAGAATGATGTTTAAAACTGTTAGACCCCTAGAGAGAAGCAGGAAACTCTCTTTATGACCCCCAGAGTATTTGTTTTTCCAACAGTTCACAGCTCAGCTTGAGATTCTCAAGGGCAGCAACAAAAAAAAGTTTTCACTTTGCTCAAATTAGTTTTGACTGGTCCCCAGGTTCCCAAGGTGATAATTTAACACCTCATTAACAAGTGCATTATTGGAAGAAATTCAAATGAACCGATTTTAATGCTAATTGAATGTTTTCAACCTCAGCCCATACAGGGAGTATTTATTTCCCTCTTTGACTACAACGGCAGTCACTGCTTCCATTTGTAGATCTACTGTTAAGAATGGCAAGGTACAGACTTCCGTTATAAATATATTTTAAGCTACTTAAAAGTCAATTCCAGGTGATGAAACATGGGCTATAACTTCATTACTGCTTATGCTTTATACTTGCATATAGTTCTAGCTTGTGTTTGGAAAGAAAAAGGTAATGTTACAAAATGTCCAACCTAAAGAAACCTGATTAGGCAGCTGATTAAACTACTGATGTTGTACGGGCCTGATTACCTACAGGGAGGTTAAAATACTAATTGCAGTCTTTTCTTCCCGAGAATTTAAGCAGACCAGGGTTGGGTTTTTTCCAGCATGCTTCTCCCTGTGCATATCAACAGTATAACAATGGTCCTGTCTTCTCAACAGCTCAGTTATGCTCAATTCTCTGCCAAGACAGCTGTATGTTCTTATGCCTTGTGGTTATAACTGGTTTAACTATCTTCTCTGATTTAACTCACTCACTATTGTTGCACATAGCAATGGCAAGACTAGAAATATATATTTTTACTTTTTGAATGAGTTCTCTGATGAGACGAAATCACTAGCTCTTCACAACCGAGGGGCTGAGACAAACACTGATCAAACTGTGTGCTGCTGCCTGAGTGAGTAGCCTTCAAACATTGGTTTTTAGTTTTCAATAGTTTAGCAGCTGGGATGGTCTGTGTAACTGTGACTTCACTGAGCTATGTAGCATAATAAACCTTCGTTTCTGTGCAGTGCTCCAAATTTAAGTGCCATCTTGGGCAAGGTCTATCCACATCCTATTCTATCATGCTATGTGTGGCGCTATGATTAGGTGTGGAATATTTGCCTCTTAAAACTTAGATGGAAGATAGTAAACCTGTTATAAATGTATAATTAGTATTATTGATTAATACTCATGGAAGGAAGTGGTTCACCTCATTTACAAACCATTAGCATTACCAGCTTTGGCTCAAACTTAAAACACACCTGAATTTGAGAGTCATCTTCAGTTTTTAATACAGAGGAGAGCAAATTAAGTTTCATCTCTGAAGGTGGTTAATCAGTCCCTAGGCTGGTTTGACTTTGCATGTTTTGATTTGCCTGCGTATCAGTTGGGTTACTTTATTATTTTCTTCCACTTGCCCCCAGCAATGTTATCAGGGCAACAAACAGGCTGGGTTCTGAACAGCAACAGTGCGAACAGAACTCCAGTTGTACAGGACGTATCACTGGCTCTTATGTAAATAATAGAAAGGAGCCAGCTGGATTCCCAGACCTAGTGAGAGTGTAAGGGCAAAAAATCCAGCTTTCAAGTCAAACCACATCATTGATGCTGAAAAATTCACCAAGACAGGTCAAGTACTTAACATTATAAATCCCAACAATGTCTCATTTACCATGACAAGCACCAAGCTGTCTCATTTTCCCTACAGTCAATTTAAATAACCCAAACACCACATGAACAGCAAGAATCAAGTGGCTCTACACTAGAGCTTTCCAGAATTCCATTCCAAGAATCAATTTGTCATCTTTGTGTATACTATGACCCTGAAAAGTCTGCTTATTGTGTCTTTTTATTATCATTGTTTTAAAAAGCCCCTTTATCTACAAAACTATCCAAAGTTCATTCATCTTTGTGGTTGAACAGAGAGCAAGAGCAGTATTCACTGAACTGCTGACAAGCATCTGCAACACTTGCTCATTAAAAGTTTTCAACCCTAATGATTTGAATTGGAAAACAGCTCCAAAAGTTTGTTTTTGGAAAAAGAAGCCTTCTCCATCTTTCCTGCTCACCTTGCTCTACTATATATAAAACCCAAATGTGACAATATACAAGATGCTGAGTTCTCTTGAACACAGTGTCTATGTGCTCAAGATGTTCAACGCTCTTGAGGATGACTGTTTCTTTGAGGAAATTCTCAAAGGAATCATAGATTAAGAAGGTTTTGTTTAAGACCACATGATGGTCTTCTAGCCAGTTACAGCGCACGACAAGAAATGCAAAGCAAAATAGGACAGACACAGAGCATCGATCTGATAATTTAGAGGAGTTTCAGATGCAATACTGGAAGTACCACTACTAAGAACCCAGAACATGGCTCTGCCATTGCTTTGGTTGTTGGAGTGGTTTTCGCAGCCTGGATGAAGGAGCAGGTAATATATTTGTATTCATAGCTAATTACATTTCTGTAACTCTCTTCAGAGCGATTGAAGTTTGCTAGTAATTCACATGCATAAACATTACAAGGAATTAACAGATTAGTTTGAACAGAAATCAAGACACAAGAAACTACTGTCCCAATTCAGGCAGCACATTTGCATGTCACCCATCTTAAGTTCTCTGTAAGCAGCTATTCAGCTTTTCATAACATCTGTATTTTGTACGTGCTGCCTCCTACTAATATCCTCTTTAGTCACTGGCAGCTTGCTGGAAAAATCTGAAAGGACACATTCACTTTTTTTAGTTACGTAAAATTTTAGTAACACCTTATATTGTAAGTTTAGAACCACCAAATGCTTCACTAGATTAAGAAATAACCTAAAAGAATTAACATATTCTTGCAAAATTATATACAAACCCCCCTTTAATCTACAAAAACTAATTGGTTCCTACTATTTATTCCCCAACTACAGACTATCTCAATCTGACATCAGAATTTCCACAAAGATTTGATGCCATGAAGAACAGCAGCTATTACAAATAGCATGTGGTAAACAGAAGCAGGCAGAAAAAGAAGCCACAAAGACTCTTTTCAAGAAAGCATTCTTGAAGCCATTAAAGATTTAGCTGTGGCCCAAAACACAAGGCTGGGAGCTAGCCATCTACTGTTCTCATTCCAACTCCAACTCCTGTGTCTTGTAAAACCATTGCCTTCCCTCAGTTTCCTTCATCCATTCATTCAGCTTGACAATGAAATTTTTGTAATATGCAGTCAATTCAGAGGTGCTTACCAGTGACCCAGTTTAACACTTTCTCCACTTGTCTTCCACAGTTAACAACTATTATCAGCACCCATCTACTTCTTATTTTCTCATAATCAAATCAACAGCAGGCAGTGGTCCTCCAGAGTCCCACTTTTAATTCCACAAAATCCAAAGAGAAGCTTTTCAGCCAAAGCCCTTAAACAAAGAAAAAACTGTCATCCTGTCGCTAAGCAGCAGCCCAGTGCACCAAATTGAATTTTTGCCAACTTCATCCAGAGAAAATGTCTACAAAGTAATATTACCTCTAAAGCCTTAAGGCAATTTAAAAAAATGCATGACTGGGAAACAGCACTCTGCAGAAAACGAACACAGAATCACTTTCATGCAGGAATCATCCTTTGGGGTGCTTATCGAAGCTGAAGGTTGACTTAGATGCTTAGAAAGCCAGTAACACTTTCAGAAGACCTGTAGCTGAGAAATCCTTTGAGATGTGACAGGGTTCCGGCTATCGAGCTGTTATATCCATCACTTACAAAATCTGCTACAGCTCATATAGAAATTGGATGTACTGAGAGCTCTTTGGAACGATACGCTTATTTTCTCATTAGAAAGAGTGACTAGAAATTCTGGTACTCCTCAGCATCAAATCAGCAGAATGTAATCCGACGTGTTTTTAAGCAACATGAGAACAAAAAAGATCTTTTGAGTTTATTTTTTTGCCAAACTGGTTCCTGATCTGTTTTGCCTTTCGGCTCAGATGGATCTTGCTGGCATAATGGCAGGAGAACAGTGTGGAGCGGAAGTTACTTCCATTCTCCTGGCTTGAACAAATACCACACTGTAGCCTCAGAAAGAGGCAAAAATGCCTGACTTTAAATACTGCAAACAGAAATCAGTTACACATTCCTTGCTTGCCGCTTCATTAAGCAAAACAGATACTGGAAGAAAATCAAAACAAGCAATGCCTAAGCAGACCACAGATCACTGGCAAATCAACAGCTATAAAGAGCTCAAACAGTCACTTTTAAGATGACAGCAAGACAACTTTTCACATAATTTGAAGCTTGCTGAATATCTGTACTTGAGAGCACAGGAACTACTCTTGGCTGGTATGGGAATCTCACATGGACCGCTTGGAAGCACTCGGTGATAGCACAGATACAGGCTGCTGCCTGGCTGTATTTGCCTCACGTGACATCTCTACTGAGCAACCACCAACACCAATTGCTGGCACTTAACTCTGTTCTCAGATAATGTAAGCAAACCAAATGAAACCTGTTATAAGAGAAAAATTCTCAAGTCATTTCTCCAGAGAGCTTTTCCAGTGTAAGAGTTATCCAGCAGGTTAGTTGGTCCACGCTCAAAAGCAAATTCAGTTCTTGAGCATACACCACTACCACCTCGTGGCCAGATGCCTCAAGCTCCCAGAACTCAGTTTATACTGAGGCTTGAATTCTAAGAGCCTGCACACTGAATGCCACTGCCTGATCCTCAGCAAACTACAGTCATCCTGTGTGAGCTGCTCACAACCTTTTAGTTACCTGTGAAGAGGGAAAAGTATCCTGCATGCAAACTGCTGTACCATTTCAGTTTCAAGGCAGCTTAAAAATCACAAGTACAAGCTGTCTACTTCATGCTGTAACTGAAGAAAGCTGCTACCCACTAGGCAAATGAGACATGAGAATTTGTGATTATGACTTTGAATGCACGGAGTCAAGTACAAATTTCCCCTTTTTTTTACCTTCATATTGAAGTAAGAAAACTAAGATTATAAAGACAAATATGATGCATTTCTTCTCCTTTCAAAATTTACTGATTTCAAAAACTGCCTCTGTCTTCCCAAGTAAAAAGGGATTTCAGAAGCATTTCCATATTTAATGGAGATACAAACATCAAATTATACCAGAGATGAAAATTGAAAGCACTGCCCCTGCAGTAACCAGCACACAACTGTAAAAGATATACAGCAAAATACTCTGAAAGCAATGTATACAGTGAGGCAAATAACAAATGACAGACAATGGGAAGGAAAAAAAGAAAGCTAGAATAGCTAGATGCAGAACAAAAATTAATACAGGACAATACTGTGTCATAGATAAGACTAAGATGACTTACCTCTAGCTGAAAACTCGTTATGCTGTTATTTGGCTGATCGCCAAGTATAGTAAACTGGTTTATTGCTCCAGAAATTCCTACCAAACATGTACTTACAGAAAATCATGAATGTCTCTACTGAATGAGTTATCTGTCAAAGGGACAGAGGCTCTGTTTGGCTTCCTCTTTCTACATGCTTACAGTTAGAAAGACTCACCAATGGTTGTACCATCTTCACCCATAATGCACTTCACGGAGGTGATGATTTGCTCCACAACAGGAGGTGACATTGATGTTGCATACACTGCACTGTGAGAGTATGTTCTGAGGTAATCAATCAGTTCCTAGCAAAACACAAGAGGCATCAGACATTGGCTTCCCAGTACTCAGAGAAATGCTTCATTGTCATGTCTTTAATCACAATAAAACAAGGTACCATAAGAAAACTCTTTCAGAATGCCCGAGAAGAGAACAAGTATTTCAAGGACTGATTTTACAGTACAAGAAATAAACAGTTGAAAATTGAGCAGCAGGGACATGACAACCCATAATAATGTCACAGGGCAAGAACGTGCGTTGATCAGAGACAAGTGCCTACAATAGACCTGTTTAGCTAACACCACCAGCAGTGGATTGTAACATAGTGTTTGCATACTCAGGCTGTGCCCAGGCTGCATTTTGAAAGTGTTTATTATAATACAGGGAGAATAAAACAAATGAAATAGTGGGGACCAGAATCCAGAGGTGCTTATGTATCATGCTCAATACACTTGTTTCCCAACAGAAGTCATCAAACAAGGAACAGGTTACAAAATCTTTTCTCTCATTTATCAGCACAATATAAATAAAGCAGTAGGTGTAATTTAGGAATGCAAGAACGTTAGCCTAACTCTCCTGAGTTTCCCAGTTAAGCACACATGCTACTGTTGTTGGAGCACAAAAGCAGGTCCTACATAGGAACAAAGGAACAACACGCCTTAGATCTAGGCTGCTTGCTAACTGTAACAAAACCATGCTAAAATACCCAGACCACCTGAGCAAAATATTATAAACACCAGTATGAATGCCAACACAGATTCTATCTTCTGCTACCACAAAATGAATAATGATGACCCTGCAGCTACCACAAGCTGGGAATGTATTATAAAAACATGGAACTGTTCTGTTGCTGTCTGTCTAGGGTCAGAGTTACATGAAAGGAAGCTGTAAAGGAACTCTGAAATAAATTAATTAAAAATATTTAAGGCCTCTTACCTCTGAAGCAATCCTTCAATCAGTAGCTAAAACACAGTTAAAAAGGACTCTCAGCTGCTTTACCTTATGCCATGGAGTTAATCCCCATAGCTTGCTATGTTTGGAAAAAGATTTATATGGTGCTTTATTTTCTGGGAGAGATGGAAGAGTAATTTTAATCTCACTATCGTAAACTCCCTAAGAGGAACATCTCTATTTAGATTAATATGTACAAAATTATTGTCCTGGTAGGAAAATGGTAGAAGTTTACCCTCAAATAAAGCTTAGAAGCCTGATCTGTGAGATATATTTTAGGATATGAGAAAGGCAACACAGGGAATTGTCTACCCTATCCCTCTGAGAATTAGGGGTTTGGCAAGGGCAACACTTTCTAGCTCTACTTTCCAATAGAAAAGAGACAGTAGACAAAAACACCCCTAAACCCCCAAACAAACCAAACAACAAAACAAAAAGAAAACCCCAAACCAAGCAACCAAAAAAATAAAAGCAAAGAAGTGTCCTTTCAGAAAGTAGACTGTTTGTGCCTAGGGGGGACCAATTCTACCAGACTAACGTAAGAAGGGGGTTTTCCTCCAAAAAGCATGAAAAACTTCAGCTTTTGGCGTTTTTCTTGCAAGTCTCATTAAAAGTAACATCAAGAAACCCCTGCTTGCTGGCTCCTAGAAAGTGCCCAGAAAAATATTACATCACTACTGTACATTCTGCAAACTGAGATCATTGTTGACCATGTGAGAACTAAACAATTATGAGGTGTTTTACTAGACTAGACTCTTCTGCACTGCACAGACTTTCACATTATTAGACAGTATGCAAATTTATCAAACAAATGGACAATCAGGGTACTTGAGAAATAGATTAACTTTGAAATGCTTAATGAAGGACTCCACCGCCTGCCTGAAACAGCCATGGGATTTCCAGCTTTTTACCTTCTTGCCCCCAATGTATCCTCCTGCAGCTCCAAAGCTTTTGGTGAATGTTCCCATCATAACATCCACATCCTCAGGATTGAGTCCAAAATACTCCACTACACCCCGGCCACTGGGACCCAGGGCACCTATACTATGAGCTTCATCAAGGTACAGATAGGATTTGTACTTCTTCTTAAGGGCAATCACTTCAGGCAAACGGACTATGGATCCCTCCATACTGTTGAGAAACAAAAATTCAGCATAAGTTGATTTAATTGTTGCAACCACCTTACAGAGCCTAAAGTCACTATGCTTTCATTTCTTCACTCTTTCAGTAATTATGAACACTTAAAATTTGCTAGACATATCACATTCTGCAGAGATGCATCTGTCCTCCTTGCACCTGGGGCCCAGATCTCCACTTCCTACCTGTTCAACATCTCTGGGATGCTGACATACGGACTAAATAAGCAGCTGCAACAGTACGTACAGGAATGTGTTCAGTGACAATTCTATAGAGGAATTACCTCAATTTTACTTCCAACCCTAATGTCAATATTCTGATTTGACATCTACTTACCTGTTGTTTTTAAGAATTGACTAGGCTCTCATTAGTAGCACTCCAAAACACCTCATTTTGTGCTGAAAGTCGCTATGATTTAAATGCCTAACACAGCTATGCCTACTACGTCCTCCTAACTCACTCTTAGCAAAAACATTAAATTTGTGCAATTCCATTCACACTAGCATCATCTAGTGAACACACAAAGAATGGAATGGACAAGCAATTTAAGACCACAGCTCTGATATAAATAATCAGTTTTGATTATTCAATCTCTATAACCTAATCAGGATGTGGGAAGCATTGTGATAACACAAGGTGTAGCTACAGTTCTAGCAACAGGAAGCCCAGGATGTGAGACAAACATAGCGTCATTCAATTCACAGATGAGATTAATGAAATAACTATGAAGTGACAATATTCATAGTTTTATTTGGCAAAGAAACCCAAACACTAATAAGCTAGATCTCATGTGGAGAGTCTTAGGAATATAAAGAATAATTTGTACCTGTATATTCCTTCCACCAAGATAAGAATTTTTTTCCAGGGCCTCCGTGTACGAGGTTGCCCATGCACAATAGCATCTTTGAGCAGCTTCTCCAGGCTTTGCATATCTGCACCAGAAATTACTGTTAAATGGTACCAAAACAGCTACTAGCTTGAGCTCTGACATGACTAAAGACAGCAATACTCCAGAAATGCACAAATTGCTCCAGTGTGGAGGACAGACCATACAAAAGTCAATAAGCACAGGCTTCATCTAGCTGTGTGCCCATGGATGAGATTGAAGGGAATGGGTGACTGTATGAACTCCAAGGAATAATTTCATAACTCTAAGCTAAAAGTACAGGTTAGAGCATTAGGCACAAACAAAGAAGGAGGGGGGAGAAAGAAAGGTATCTCATTTTGATGAAAAGAGAAAGCAATTTAAGTAGTAAGAATGTCCTTGTGGATAGAAATAATTCAAAAAATAACAAGGAAGTTCAGCGATAATCAGCTAAAGATAAGCAGAAGACAGACAAAAGTACAGAACAAGCAACAAGACAAGTGTACTTTTTTATTCCTTTTAAAATTGTTTAAAACTGTTTAAAATTGAAGGGACTGGAGGTGTGGAACAGAAAGCTTCTAAACCAAAAAGAGAAAAGGAAGAAAAGAGAACCACCAGCGTAAGAAAGAGGACAGTGTTTAGCATATCAGAAACTAGACAGATGAAGATGTTAGTTGCAATGTATTCTGAAACCTTACTAGCTGTGGCTACAAACACTAAACAGAATTCCAAGAGACCTAACTAATGTGAACAAATAGACATGAAAACAGTCCTGAAAAAAAACCTTTGAGGAAAGGAGTGGAGATTGGATTAATCAAAACATAAAAGCCAAAGTGCTGAGCAAGAGACAAATATAAACACTAGGGCATGAAAAAGGCCACAATTAATCCTGAAAAGAGAATTGGTAGACTAGGGCAGTTGTAGCAGCAAGAGCAGCTTGTGAGCTAGAACTAGGCTAGAAATAATACAGCAAAGTAGGTCAGTTAATAGACCGTTAAAAGACAGCTAGTGTTCAGAAAAAGTCAATGATGAAGAAATCAGCAGTGTAGTCCCTGTCTTCAACAAATCTCTCAATAAAGAAAAGACAAGTTTAGTGCAATTAGTGAGAACAATGGAAAACAACTGTCTGCACTGATCTCTGAAAAGGGAGACTAGGAACTAGGTCTGACCTTAATAAAAAGGAGAAACTACAGAATGAGGCAGGAAGAAATAAAAACATTGAACAAGGATTTTAAGGGGGATTTTTCATTTCCCCTCTCCCTGTATTTTCTGAAAAGAAGAACATGAATGAAGCCATTAACCTCCCAGGAAAATCAAGTTAACTATGGCAGCATAGACTGTAACAAGAGTAGGACATACAGAAACATAAACTGAACATCATCTTGACAGGACAAGACCATTGTTTGCATTTTGCCTTCTCATTCTAATCAGCCACTCCATTCTCTTTCACAGAATCCCACCATCTCTAATGTTCCTAGAATTTTCCCCAATCTCACCACTGCTAGTTTGTACCCCATTCCCAGAGATCATCTATTCTTCATCAAAGCAGAGCTTGTAAGTCCTTCTCCTCATAGCCAGAACTATGTTTGTCACCAGTGTTCTTTGAAATTGTGGAAAAGGATGCAAGGTTCAGAAGTATGTCTATACAAATGCAGAAGTAGAACGCAAAGCTTTTGTAATCTTGCTCCACAACCAAGACTTATGAAGAATTTATGAAAAAAAATAAATTACTGAATCTTACAATAAGGTCTATATTTTTGTAAAGACAATTAGTCAAACAATAGAGAACAAGAAAGAGCTAACACAAACAGTAAGAAGAGCAGAGAATCCACTATCAAGTAGGACAAAGAAAAATAATTGCAGCCACCCAAGCTTTGCTGTCACCATCACACACTTCAAAGAGCAAGAGTCACCATGATCTCAGAGACTGACACTATACAGAGTATTACGAGTAGCTGAAGAATGAAGGTAGTGGTTTTACTATTTAAAGACAGCAGGTACCTCTTTCACTGAGAGTAAGTGAAGGAATTCCTAGGTATTTTTAATCTGAAAGTTATTAAAAATACCTCCTTTGGAGGAAGATGAAATTAGGAAACTAAAAATCTGTATATTTTAGAAACAATACTTAAATAAAGTAACGCAGTGAAATGAATTTATGCTTCGCAACCCAAAAATTCCTTTAGTACTACATTGTACCAATTTGGGACTGTATAGTTTATCTAGGACATCTGTAATCATAAGCTTTTGTTACAGTAGGATAATGCCAGCATTTGGCTCTAAAATTAAACTTTCTTATCCCCCAAACTGCAACCTAGACCCCCTGCAAGATTGCATTATTATGTGACATGGCCTGTTAGAATAGTCTAACCATGCTGAGCTATCCAAATAACAAGAAGCTATGTTAAAACACCAGTGCCCCTACACTTGCCTCTTCCTTTTCGTATGCAGAAGATGTAAGCTAGAACAGCTTCAGGATAAAGTGTTATTAGTTGAGACTGAATATATAAAAAAATACCCAATTCAGGATGATTAAATTCTCAGTAGCAGCAGTCCTCTGACCTTTCAGGTAACCAGCAGTTGATCTCCTTGCATGAAGTTGGATTTCCAGCTATTAGTAGACAGAGATTGGATCCTATCTATAGAATCTGCAGAAAGGCAGAGTCCAACATCTGATACTTACTGTTGTGCTTAAAGATTCGAATAGTTGCTCCTGACAGTCTTGCTCCGAGCACTAGTGAAGCATGATTCAGTTCATCACTCAAAATCAGACAGCCCTGAATTAGAAGGGGAAAGAGGAAGATATTGAAAAGGTTACATTTCACAGCCAAGCATATAACACCTTTCAGCTCTGAACTACTTAGGGATCATTTTAGAAAAGAAAAAAAAAATCCAACATAAATGTAGCTAGTCCAGAGAAGACTTCCTAAGACACAATTTGCAGCCTTAGTATGGCAAATAAAAATACACAACTGCTCTTAACTGAATGAACCGCCTATGTTTCACTTTTTTCAGATGTCCTGCAGCTGAATCTGCCTGAATATCTCATCCTGATGATGAATACTCGTCCTTCTATGCAGTCAGGTAAAACAGAGAGCAGAGAACCTTGCCCCAGTTCATTCAGCAAGTCTAGGGCGGTGCTAAGAAACAGGCTACCAAAGTCCTAAATTAAAGGCCTTATCAAAGTTGCACTATTTCTTTAACATTATGAGGCGACCACTGACTAAACCCATGTGTAGATGGAGGTAATATACAAGAGAGAGGAACTGGAAAACAAAATTGCATAATGAAATTTAGAAGTTTTCTGAAGCCATTAAACATGACATTGAAATTGTTTGCTTTTTCAAAAAAGGGAAGTTAAATTGGACAAATATTAAAACAGGATAGGTCTGTTTTGAAAGCAGGGATGATTCCAAGTCAATAACTGATATACTGAACATTTAGTCACATTGTTATCACTGTGGATTACAGGAATGTACATTGAGGGATTAATATGTAAGGCAGCAACAACCTAAATAATCTTGGCCTATTCTAATTACTATGCAAATGCTCTGCAACTCTACAATTGACTTTGTTCTGTTAAAAACTCAGAAAGCACATCAAGATGCTGAAGATTTACCACTAACATATGCTCATTCTACGCTTCTCTGATAACAATTGGTGAAGGGAAGAAAGAAGATTTCTTCTCTGCAATGGAAGATACTAGAAAGGACTGTGAAAAGCATTACCTACAGATACACAAGGAAGTGTCACAGACAACAGGGTATTTTCTTCGTAATAAAGAAAACTTTGCGCTATAATGGCAATGAACCTAGAAACATTCTACATCCTGAGAAAGCTCGAGACTGGTTTTTCTACGAAACTGCAGGTGTCAAGTGTTCATACTGCTGCTACAAACATTGCATATTTCAGAGGCTTTGGCATAAGAAATACAAAAATCTTCAACTAGTGTTTGCTCTTTGGAACTACTATGCCAGACAGAGTGTATGTATATTACATCCAGGGCACTGCTGTTAAACACTACTGTATCAAAAAACCTCCAGCACTAGCATCCTTCTTAAATGGTAGAAAGTAGGAAAAGTGATAGATTAAAGTGAAAGGAAGAAGAAGTTAACCGTCTAGAAGGAGCTTCTCCATGAAAACAAGGATGAGTTTTTGGTGGAGACAGATTTAACAAATTGATGAGCAGCTTCTTTTCATACTCTGCTAACAGAAGAGGACATTCAATTAGAAACAAATTAATCTGAAACTGAAGAAGCAATAAAGAGTCTAGTAGTGTCAGCCTCTAGAGAAAGGGAAAAGGATCACTGGTACAGTACATCAATCACTGATGATCATACGTAAAACTGAGTGCTGCTACTACAGTGATAAGGCTGTATTTATCAGCAAGTTTACATTTGAGAGAGCATCCAGGAGAAGCCTAACAGTAACTGGAGATAACACTACTGGGATCAGGAAAAACGTATGTCAATGAAGATCAGACTTACCACTGCATTCTACAAGGGAGACAAGGAAAATGAAGTGAATGCCACATTTTACCCCCGAATGCTGCATACATAAAGTGTGCAATTCAATCCTGAGCACTTAATTTCACAACCTACCTATACATGGAAATTAATTTGCTTTCTTACAACCAAAAAAAGATCCTTCAAGCATCATTGCTCTAACTCAGTTGTCTAGTTTCTCTCAGTCCAGAGCTATGATGAAAAGCTTTATGCTAAAGGCAGTACAGAATGCTGCAATTAGCTAGTTACAATAACTACATTAATGACACTTACTCCAAAACAAGCAAGTTTCATAGTGTATTTTAGCCTCAAATGGTCTAACAACTTCTAAGTAATCTTCACATTGTCTGGGGTCTAGACTCAGCATACTTGGCAGTGACTGTACTAGGCAGCTGACAACTTGGCTGTGAATAGAGGGTCTCTACTGCTGAAAACTGCCAGGTGCAGAAAGACCTGTTTTTAGTGATGCTTTAATAGTGCTAGAACACAACTTTCAGTCTACAACTACATCTATTTTCAGCTGTTAACAAGGCATAGTGAATAAAGATCAACTAAGTAATACTGATGAAGCTTTTGAATTCTTTTTGCTGACTAATGCTGATCAATTTATGGAGTAGATATAGATCTAGGATAGTCAAGTTGTTGCTATTTAAAGAGAATTCAGTAGTAACATAAACCAAATACTTCAGAATTCCAAAGAGCAGAAACAGAACAGGTGGTCCAGTATTACATATATGTGAGCAACCATACTGCAGTGGTTTGTTCTCAGCTAATTAAGTGGCAATATAGGTGCCTAGGTACAATATAGTGATTAACTTGAAACCTATCTGTGACTGTCAAAGAAACTCTTTCCAGCCAAATGCAGATGTAATTACTCATATTTGCCAAACCTCCAAAAAGTCAGGTTCCAAGCAGCTTTCAGACTGAAAACGCATGTAGGACATGTAGAGAGACATAAACAGTAGCTAGAAACAAAAACAAAACAAAAAAACCCCAAAACAAAAACAATCAAACCCCCCAAACAAACAAACAAACAAAAAACAAACTAGAGAAGAGCCCAAGAGCCTAATCAAGCATGGGAATCTCTGAGCTTTACTGAGGACTCTATCAAAGTGTTGCCAAACAGGTTGTGCACACACTTAATTGTGTACTGGGTGGTGCCAGAAGTCACGATTTATGTGAGTCCCTCATTTGCAGACAATGAAGAAATCAAATGTGCAGTGAGAAGCAACTTCAGGCAGCCCAAAAAAGCATTCTGTGAATATTCTGAACTGCAAAAGGGTTCATTTGACAAGAACTCTTTTCTTCGGAAGAGTGCATTTTCTATTTATTTACTTGAGTATAAAGACACTTGAGGTGTTGTGAGAAGATGCTTCTTACTACTTTATTTCAAGTGCACAAAACTGAGTATCCTTATGACTAACACAGTAGAGATGGCTGTACCCATTTATGAAAAGAGTTGGTTTAGTATAAGTGTATAAGTGAGGTGCATGAAAACAGGTATGTTGCACGCCTTGAAATTTATTACTCAGATTTTCTCAGTGGTTGTAAAACCTGTTCAAGTGTGAAAACTCAGCAATGGAGAATGGTGTCTCAAGAGTATTCTTATAAGATACTGAAGATATACAGTGGGCTCCACATAGACAGAAAAAAAAGATTACCCATTACTGCAAAGTTACTCCATTTGTACTCACTTAAAATAGCCAGCAATCTACTTAAATGGATCTGATTGTGTTCTGAATCTGAAAGGTCTCACAGAAATCATGAATCATTTTTCTGCTGAACAGAAAACTGGAGAGATGTGGAAAGACAAACAGCCAAACAATGCAAGTAAAAGATATGTCAGAAGTAACACATGTTGCTCAGATTGACAGCACTGCAGAGGTATTTGACTCCAGAAAGACTAGATTTGAAGCACTGGCATCAGACTCAAAAACATTTATTAAGGAAACCATTTGATATTTAAAACTTAACAGACCAAAAGAAAAGACACGTTATATAGACAGTGCTGTTTCGTTATTACAAAAAAACATATCAAGCAGGAAAACACTACAACTAATCCAAAAGAGAATCAACAGGAAGAAAAGTTGCCGAGAAGAATGAGGCAGAAAATTTTTCATCTCTAGATATCACAAGTGGAAGAATTTACAAAGTGATCTCAGGAAATGAAAAAATAAATAAATTAAAGGAAAATAAACAGGGATAAAGAACTCCTATAGGCTGACAGTGTATCATTTTCAAAAGAGGAAACTGTTCTAGTACTTGGACTATTTTACTCTATGGAGGAGCTAAGAGAACATATATTTTGCATCAGAAGATGCAAACAAAGTTCTCTTCTGTTTCATTTTCCAATAACTAAAAAAGCATAGCTGGAGATACTGGACACTCAGACTACATTGTCTGCTGTTTTATGGCACACACACTAGACACGAGTCTTTACAGTTGACCTTGTTTCTCTCAAGTAACCGTCCTGCTAGGATTTTGCTCCTTCAAAGGGAGGATTTTTCAGTTCTCACTCAAAGATAATAAATTCTCTATGTATCAACATGCAATTTAGCTTATCTTACATAGTCACTTCTCAGTGTATTTGTCAAAATACCTTCAGCCAACCAGCCTATTAATCAGCAACCATTTCACACACCAGTCAGTAGCCTGACAAAGCAAGCCTTAACATGTTAGGTTCTCTCAAACGGAGAGAGCATAAGTTCTGGACTGACACTGGTTTCATGGATGCTTTTTCCCCAAGAGATTTTTGGCAAAGGACAGAGGTGCACACCATGACCTACAGTTTCCATAAAGAACATGTGCAGGGGTCGCCACTGAAGAAAAGCAAAAGCAAACAAGTAGCTTTTAAACAAATGAATAGTAGAATCTTTGTTAGATGAGCTTTTGCCCGTGACTTAAGCCATACCTTGCCAACTAAAGCAGGAATGTTCATAGAGTTGGTTGCAAACCCCATTCCATATGCCATTGCAGATTCCACACCTAGGAACCTGGCAACTAGCTTTTCCAGCTCCTCATGCTTGTCCAAGTTTCCTGCACATAAAAAAAAAAAAGAGGAATTCAGAGTGAGGAGAAGCTTTCACTATTGCTAAATTCTACAAGAATTTCCACCAACCAAGCTACTCTTTATTTAAAGGCCCACAAGGGAACAGTGAAAAAAAAAAGTACGGAAACATAAGTCAACTGCTGTGCAATGTAAAATAAACCCAGGAAGTCAATTTGTCTTCACTGAAGTAACGCTTCCTTATTGGTTAGACTAAAGTTCAGTGCTGGAATGACTAATGTTGCAATCAGATTACAAACTATGAAATGTACATTTGGGCAATACAGGATCTTCCTCCAACTCACCCATCTCTTGCCTAGTGCTGCACACCCCAGCTCCATACTGGGACAGAACTTTAGCTGCTGCTTCTTGGCAAGCCCCAGCATTCTGTGCGAATCCAAGGTAGTTGTAGGAACCCATATTAATAATGTCTTTTATCACTCTCCCTGTGTACCTGTGTTTTAAAAACAGTACAAGTTAGGACATCCACAATTAAAAAATTAACTACATCAGAAGATTATTATTTCACTTTCCTAGACTATACACTGAAATGTTAAAAATCAGTAGAATCAACCATTAAATTATTTCACTACTGCCACTCATCATCAAACTGCAACAATCACTGAAAAAGATTCTTTCCCTATCTTACAGTCTCAAAATAATTCCTGGAAGAGTTTGCATTTAAAGGTGAATTTGCTATCATATACAAAATTGCTTGAGACTTCTCAAACCATTTGTTGTTTCTCTCACACTTCCCTCTCCATTCCAGAAATGTACAACTTTTCTTTCAGTTACAAAATAACACCTCTGGATCAATTAACTTGGCGGCCCCTCAAGCGGGATATCCTCTAACTACAGAAAGGAAACACATCTGGCACTGCTGTGCTAACAATACGTGACAAGGAGATTAAGGAAACCATTTTAATTCTTTTAGCCTTGAAAGTCAAGGAGAGACATAACTAGCTGCACCAAGTACTGTGCTGCAAACCTCTTCACATCACACTTCTGATATGTCATTTCCAATCTGTAAAAATCCTTTCCTTATATTTCTGATTTTGTTTCTACAGACTATTTCGGTTCTGATTCAAAACAATCATGTTAAATTCAGTTCAGGCACCAACATTTACTTCAAGTGTCAGAATTATTCTAAATAAACACATAGTCACAAGTAGCAGTGCAACCCAAAGTATCTACCACAGGTTCCATTCATCATGCACAAAGGTATTAATTTTATTATAGATGTACGCCCATGAAATCTTAACAGAGTCATGAACCTTAGTAAGCAGACAAAAGATTATAAACAAATCATTGCCTTGGTGGCCAAATGTGTTTCAAAAGAGCAAAATGCATTGATTCAAACCGCTGCAAAGCTCAAACTAAACAATTCATTGCTCTTTTAACGTCACAGCCTGCAACTTGCTCCTACAGACCCTCTATTTCAAGACAGGTGTCACAAGTGTTTCCTTCAGTTTTGACTCACGTGAATGTCCAGTTATAGTCATGGGAAACTCTCTCCATCATGTCCACTTTGGCCCCTGGCACACTGCAGATTGGACGGTTCCAGCTGTCCCGAATGCGCATGTAGAGGTTTCTGTTATAGAAATTCTCAAAGTCTTGGTACAATGGGACAAAATCCTGAAACACATGAAAGGCACTCAAAGTAAAAGGAAAATATATAACACAGCAATCTAAGAATAAGAGGAATAAATCTTTTCTGTCATTCTGGTCTAATGGAAAAGAAAAAAAAAAATCAAGAAAACTTGAAACATACAATAACCCCCTAACAATAACCGAAATGCTTGGACATATAATCTTTACAAGAGAGGTGTATTCAGCCTTCAGAGTTAAGCAGAGCAAGGGAACATGCAATTGCTTTTTGGCACCAAACACCATGCATTGCTCTACTGAATACACAAAGACTTTGAAAACTGAGGAACTCTACCATATTTGATTCTGTGCATAAGAATGTATTTAGTATAACAGCTTAGAACCTTCCACAGTTTTTTGTTCTGAATAGAAGACAGTAAGCTACATTACGGCACCTCTCTTCTGCACAGCTTATCAGCACTGAAGTCCCACATGATTTTTATGAATGAGCATTTCCTGAATTTTAGCTTCCCTTCCAACATTTTTCAGGAAAAATAAGTGACTGCCTTGAATGGATAACACAAGAATGTCACACTAACTGTGGCAGCAAGGACATCTGAGCACTCAAGAACATTTTTTTCCGATTTCAAAGTCACAAGATTTCCTTTTTACTATTCAATTCAAGAAAGTTTGACATTCAATAGTGATAAGAATACACAATTCATTTGCTTCTGTTCGGGAAAAAAAAAGAGCTTTTTAATAATCTACAAAACGAAAAAGAATTTATGACAAAGGTAAGAGCCAGCAGAATGTTTCTTCCTGTTTTTCACAAGAAAAATGCAAACATTGTGACAGGAATTTTATTTTTGGTGACAGTATGAGCAAGAGAGAATATCTGTCTGACCAAATACTACAGTGTCAGACATTTGTACCACTGATGCAAACCTGGGAGCATTTATGGCAGATTTTTAATAAAAACAAACAAATGGGCACTGGCAAGCTCTTACAATTCTCGCCTGCAGGAGGAGTATTTTTTTTCTTTACCTTCCTATTTTACTGATTTAACAATGTGGTCCTTGCAGTTTGGAGTAAAGGAACCATTCCTTTGCATTCTCCTGCCAGCAGCTGCACAGGAAAGACCAAGCCCACAAGTGCCAGCTTCTAAGCAGACATAGTTGCACCTAAGCCTGTGCACAATGACATGTCAAAAAGGCACAACTATTGAAAAACAACCCAAATTTAGCTAGTGATCACTCCTCCAAGGAATCACAAGTATGTGTGTCTCAGCAAAGACTGATGGTAGGAATGAAATTTCTATGCACTAAGATGCACAGAAGGGCAATTATTTTTTCCACATTCCTGCCCCAATTCCTGACACAAAATCAAAATTATAATCTATAATTGTTAGAAATCCTCTGCTACAATATTTGTAGAGGAGTGTGGGATGCGAGATTAAAAAGAAACCCCAGCACATTAGATCAATACTTGAGAGATTTGTTATGTCTATCTACAGTCTACTGAGATCCTTTACACATTTTCAACTCAACTGCCCCGGCATGAGAATTCAGCTTTGCAGTAGCTATCCAAGCATACCAACTATGTGACCCAAGAAACAATTGGTATTTTAGCCAAGGTTACTGGCTAGGAGAGGGAGGCTGGAAATGAGTCATTATACCAACTCAAGCATGTATGCCTGGGTTGATACAGTCCAGTCTCACTTCAGATTACTCATCAGATAGAGCACGTTTTCTTCTGAAACCCAAGCTGACAAAGCCAGAAGAGTAACAAGCTCAACTGGTGAGATAAAGACAATCACCCACAACAGGCTGACACCACCAGTACACAAATATCATCTTACAAGCCAACAGTAGAACTAAGTTTAAAGTGATTTAACTGTTCTCCAAACCTAATGGATTATGATAAGGAAAAATGTGTCTTAAAAGTCAACAAGAATCTGAGGAACACATTAAGGGTAAGGGAACTAAGATGTAATAAGGGACACTAGCTTTAGTTTTTTTGGGGTACCAAGATGTAGGATTTTAGCAAAGGGCTCTAAGTGAGGCATCTGTATAATGCCAGCTCCTCTGCTGTCTGTACATGCAGCCCTCTCTCCAATAAATGACCTTCAGATAGCTCTCACTAGAAAGTTCTGTGGAAGAGGACAGGCAGGAAGTGTTATTTTGGCATTATGAAAAACTGGATTGTCTATTTCCTCAGTGATCCTAACCCCATTGAGGGGTTCTCATGACCCACACATCTGAGAATGCAAAAAAAGAAATGGTAGGGATATTCTGCCTTTATAAACTGATACTGACTTTAGGAGTTCGAGAGCCCTCTTTTGGAGCTGGCATACAGGATCAGATGGTCGGCTGGCTGCTTTGGAGGTTGGTATTTTTGTTTGTTTGTTTCCCTCCTCCATCCTTCTACAGTGTGGCATTCCAGAAGGCAGAACAACAAAAAGCCCACTTGAATTCCCCATGCAAATTTAATGTTTTCAATATTTGAACCAAGGAAAAAACATTTGGGAGGAATGGGGGATGAAATCTATTAATCCATACTATTACAAATTTTTGGCACATGCAGCCTCAGTGCTCTGCTGCAACAGTGTCCTACTGCTGGAAGCAACCACTCTCGCCTTTAAAGGGCCTTCAGAGCTTCTTATATTTCCATCAAGTTCTCATCCTTTAACAGACCCTAAGAATATCAGAGATTAAACAGTTTCATTTGGAGAAAAAATATTCCAGAAGCAAGCTGATTCTTTGAGCAATTTTTGGAATAAGCCCAGTCAAACAACTGGAAAAGGTATACTGTTTACTGTTTTCAAAGGAAGGAGCAAAGGCAGCATGCTCTTTTATTCGTGGAGCTAAAAAATCCCAAACAGCTCCATTCCTGTTTATGCCTAGAACACATCCCCTATTAGTGAGGTGATGCCTGATGAGGAAACCTAAGTACTACTGGTCTCCTGGAAGTCTGAAATACAGAGATTTCAAGAAAGAGACAATCAAATAAAGAATAAATCTCCCTTGGGGTGCAACACATTAGCATAAGTGATTTGAGAATCCATTATTTCATCCTACTGTAAGTTAATACTACAAGAAGTGAAGGTCATAATGACAGCTTTGTAGCCATTAGCTTGGGGCACAGTGACATGCAAATGCAGTGATTAAGCTGCTGTTATTTAGAGCCAAGTTTTCACAACATTGCACCTAAGCTAACAAATGGTGCCATGAGCAGCAGCGGGGCTTATCTGCAATTCAGATAATGCACTCCCTGATAATACATAACTGACTCTGAATGGAAATCAAGTAGACAATTGCAACAAATTTCAGGCTTCTAAAAGAAAGCAGAAAGACTAGTTCCATCTCATCGAGTCAAGAAAAAGTGGAGAAATAACTGCGGGTAGCCTTTATATCTTCAGGAGGCCTCTGATGAGCTATACAGACAACACTAAGACAACACTGAACAAAAGACTCCAGTTTACTGGCTCTGAGGTACTCCTACAGCTGGACTCATGTGAACAAATGTTTGAAGGCCCCCGATGCTAGAAACATGTTCTAACTGGGTAAGCTATAGAGTTGGAAGAGGTGTGTTAGAGACTTACCAGCCCCATGTGCACAGTTGCTTTCAAACACAAAATATACATGTTAATCAACAGGCAAATCAGACTGGAAGAAAAGTAAAACTGATTTTCATCCTGCCTGTAAAATCCTACAAGCACTTTGCAGATTTAACTACACTGTGTGACCAGACAGTACATTAAATTGGGTATGCATAAATTGATTCCACGGTAATTAATAACTGTTAATCTTGCCACTTACCCATGCCTAAAACAGACTGATAATGCTTCAGAGAGGATGTGCTACACAACACTGGTTTCCAGGAAAAGCCTAGCTGGATATATTTTAAACAGAGCCAAAACCCATCAGACTATTTCCTGGAAATCAGTACTAGCAAAGTCTGTCCCTTTTCGCCCTTCACCCTTTTGTGTTCCTACAGTGAGTGAATATTAGGTGTTCCTGGAATCATTCATATCAATGCACAGCTCTAATGAATTCCAAAGAATTTACCTGCTGTCAGAAACAGTCCTAATTCAGATCTGTTCAAAACCCTGCTCTGCTCTTTAAATTAGTGTGGTCACTTGCAGTTCCTAGTTACAAATGCACAGATTAAGACTATAATACTAAGTGACCATTTAAGGAAGGATTTACTCTACTGAAATAAAATACCATCCAAAACACAGAAAAGCTGAAGGTGGCTTTTTCTGTTGTTTGTTTTTAATACTACATTTTGGACCAAAGTTTATGTTATGCTTCTAACTGTGATCACCTTCACAAACACACCACAGAAAATTCACATACTTCAATTCCATGACTTTCAGAACAGGTTCATTCAGTCCTTTAGGAAACACTTCCTCAAACTATGTAATTTTGTTTTGCTTACAAAGTAGGCTGTCACACACTGTTCAGCTACACAGCTACTCACATTGCCTTTGCTTTGAGCTTTTCACCGAAGCAATTATGAACTATTTCAAAAAGATAAGGCTAATCCTTTTGCTTGATACTTAAGCACATCACAATAATCTAGCTGGCTCTTTAGCATTTGAATAATAAAAATGTTACTTTCCACACAGAAGTCACAAATCTGCCAGAAAGTACCCCTGGGGTAATTGCAGGGCTTCTCTGATTTGCATGTAATAACAAAACTAAAATGGTGAAGTTTGAGCCTTTTCTGCACACCAGTATCTGCATTCCCTTACCAAAAAGTGATTGGGCTGTCATGCAGCAGTTGAGAGATTCAAATATTTAAAAATCATGAGAAAATCACTTCAAAACAAGTCATTGAGCACATGCCTCCCCCCCTCCACCTCCCGCACCAAAATAAGCCCTGGCTCCCACACTAGATATGCTGCAACATGCTCTCAGCAATTCACTTGCAGGCAAACAAAGCTTAAAGCAGCAAAGCGAGAGGATAAGTACTGTATATTCTAGATGTCACATGATCACTTTTCTATTTGTCTGATATCAGAAATAGCTACTACAATCTAAGGACGAGAAATGTGATTTGGGGAAGTACACTAGGCTGAGATTTCTTCAACACCAAAACCTTTTTAAACAGAATTTCCTATTTTCCTTTCTTACACAATATTCACTGGCACTTCTTACTAGTTCCATCCACAGACATCCTATGAACAAAACAAAACCAGAATACATGCATCTCTTCCTGGAAGCCACAACCAACACAGAAACTTTAAAGGGTTTCAATCCATCTGTCCAGAAGGTATACTTGTTAAGCAAATGTCTTTCAGGGTAAGATGCAATGCTGAGTTGATTTATAAAAAAATTCAGGGCCAAATTTTTTTCTAAAAAAACTCTGTGCTTCAAGGTCCTCTGTAACAATCTTTATTGAAAGCCTAATATCAATAATGTATTCCCGAATTAGACCTACTGCCCAAGGTCCCCCTTTCTGTACACACACTCATATAAGAGTCATGGCTGCTCCCACAGAGAAGGAGTGCTGTAAGCAGCCTTGCACCTTACATACTGAGAACAGGACAAGTCTTTCACAACAACAGAAATAGAGCAATTACAATATAGGGGCACTGCGCCAACACTTCAGTTATTCTTTTATAATCCTCAAGCTCATTGGTAGTTCACACTGTGATAAGAGGAGTCACATTAAGAGCTGGCAAGGAAATAGCTTGTGAACTTCAAGTTTCAACAGTAGCATTCATAACAATAATCAACTCCTGTGGGGAATAATGACCTCTAAAAATAATTTACAACTACTAAAAATTAGAATTATCTATTCCAGACTAAGTGCTGAAGCAGGAAACATCTTTCACCAGGTAACAGAAGCTTTTGTGAATACATCTTAACATGAATGAATTCTTTTTAATTACTATCAGTGAGCCAGGAGTCAATACCTCAGATTACTCACTGCTAGTGTTCTGGACTCCAAATTATTTTAAATTCATACAGCTTGTGCTCTGTATCTGACCCACAAGCTTCTCTTTGCAACTGCTTCAGCTAAAGAAAATTAATAACATGCCTCTAAATCAAAACTCAGCCACCAGAGCAGCATCAGAAAGCCTCCCACTGGTGTCAAACTCAAACCAAATCCTTTGATAAGCCTTTCTTTAGCTGCTGATACTGGCATATGCAATCTCCCCCAGCCCTTGTTTCTGCAGCTGGGGCATCTCTCAGGATGTTGATATAACTGTTGATGCAGCTTTGCAGTGAAACAGATGAGGGAACTGCTCTGCCAAAAAGTAACCCAGCTAAGAGAAACAGTATTTTGTTTAACGACACCAGCTGTACTTGTATATTATTTGGGGCACTCAGAAGACAAGGAAAGTAGCAGAAAACTTTGAACTCTACCGCTCTCCAAAGAAACACTCAAGCTTCAGCAACACCATTTCCCACTGACCATTATTTCCCAGGGGTTACCTTCTGTTCTTCTCTTTCTGTTGCATTTTGACACTTCTCAATCTTCCACTGCCGCATGAAATCTCGCAGATATCCAAAGAGAGTGAGAACACCATAGCCTACGTAGGTCAGCACAGCAACCAGCATTGGTGTTTCTTCAAAAGCTTCATTGAAAGGCCTTTTGTATAATCCTCCATTGTGCACAATATGATTTATCTATAGTAAAAATTTAAAGAGAGGCAGTTGAGCTATTAATTCAATAAAAGACAGATAGGCATTTGAGAGTGGTCCCCAGGCCCCCGATCAGTTACAGGCTCTGCATCACTCCCACTCAGCAAAAAGTGCTTCCAGCTATGTTCAGCCATCACTGATGAATACTCAGTCTCCATATACAAGGTTGCCAAGTTCTTGATATAATCAAAGTCACAGTTGCCAATCTAGTGCAGTTTAATCTAATATCTCATTAAAATTATTTAGCTTCCAAAGCTACAGAGAGAACATTGCTTACATCCAGGCCAACCAAAATGAAAAAATTGACTTCCCCTTCACTAAGAACTGGGTAGAAACAAATAACAGAACAGTGATGCTTCTCAGGCTCACTACAGAGAAAAACAAAACAGAAAGTAATAGTTTTATTGATCTAAACAACGTATTTATTCTCAGGCTCAGAAGCCTATATTCGTGTAAGAAAACAAGCATAATCTATGTGTCTGTGTAGCTGCTAGCCTAAAGATGCTGACATAAACACTGTACTCATCCATGAGGCAGACATGACACCACAGACAAAAAAGTCATTGTATACAGTCTCAACACTGCATATATGTCAGCACGCAGAACAAAGCAAGGCTTTCTGCATAAAATCCACCCTAAAAGTCATCTTGCTACTTACATATCATTTCTTGAAGGTAAGAGCTTTACTAGTTGTCTAACACATGCAGCAGGTCCATCTCAAGTACAATTACTATAATACATAATATTTCACAGAATATGCCAAGTTGGAAAGGACCCAAAAGGATCATCAAGTACAACTCACTGTTCACAACTACTACAGAAAAACTTCACGGCTACAAGGCAGGTGCTCATCCAACATTAACACTGGGGGATAAACATTATGGTTTCAACTAGACTATTTGTTCAAAGAGTTAAGTTCAAGATCAGATCTCATAAGTCAATGTAGCAAAACACAGAAAGCTGGCCATTAGATGCAAATTGCTATTGGTGTTGCTAAAAGGTAGAGAATGGCTGCACTAGAATAGAACAGCTACATATGAAAGAACACTCTCCAAGACATAAATGGCCTATCTGTAGCATAATATATATAAAACAAGAAATGTATTTTAAAAAATACACTAATCAAAGAAACATCACCACCTAGGAAAGAGATTGAATCTAAATTCATCTGAAATGGACAATGGCAAATAATTACAGAGGGGTGTGGGCCAGCAGACAGAATAAAACCAGTTATTCACCCATGTCACTTGTAACACCATACGGGAAAGTAAGGTAGAATTGTACTAACCTCTGGAATGGCTGATAAATCAATAAAGATACTTGCTGGCCTCACCACGTACTGCATGATTAGGAAAGTGACACCTGTTCATCTCAGGTGCCGGAGTATTTCACGTCTGTCATTAATACCCTGAAAATAATTTTTCAGAAGCAAGGGTCTGCTCTTAGGATACAATTATGCTATAGCTATGAAGTCACCACGTATAAACTGCAACAGGACCTGATATTCATTTCTACCTCTTCCCTTCTGCTGACACAGACATTCAGAAAAAGTTTTAACCAAAGCAAATCCTTGATTTTGTCTCCATAGTTGTGGGGACTTTACAACTGGTGTGTAAACACAAAGTGTGGAAACAAAACAGAAGACACAGTAGGAACTTCTATCAGCAGCGCTCGCGCCAGTTGCAGGTAACTAACTTGCAGTGCTTTGAGTCTAGGTTTAATACTGAAGTAGTTCTAAAAACATACTGTGTACAGTGGTGGCTTAAGTTAGAAAATTACCATGCTTTGGAACAAATGTAGGAACACTTACCACTTTGCAGCTCAGATGCTGGCAATTTAAAGCTTTAATAGAGGCCAAAGGTTCACACACCTTCTTCTTCATGAATGGTGCCAGCCAAAGAAACTGCCCCTGCCCCACTCACTCCCACTCTGAGCCATCCGCACCAGCCTCTAACTTGCACAAGTAAAGCTAATCTGATTATGATCATAACATCCCTCCAATACCAAACTGATGGTTTAAAATGTAATTGTTTGCAGAAGGTTATTCATTAGACCCTAACAGTCTTTACAGCACTGCTCCATAAAGTCATTCGACAGGGCTCAGCAAACAAGAACCGGTGGCTGTTGGAGAGAGAGGAGGGGCAGCAGCACCATCATGACAACTACAGAATCAATGAGCCAACGCTGCAGAGGAAAAACCATGAAAGCTGCCTCTTCTCTATTATTCTTGGGAATGCTTAACTGTATCACTATGGTTCCAGTCCATGAAACCATACAATTTGATGGCATCCAGATCTGAGAACGATCATGCACCAAAGCCAGCCTCAACCACTAAAATTTCACAGCTTGATGAATTACAAGGAGAATTTTGCATCTTCGCACTGACAGACCAAGCTGTGAATGGTAGCTATTCAGGGGCAGGCACTATATACCTGCTACCAGTGGCTGTCTACTAACAGTAGAGAGTCTACTATCCAGTAGATTTCTGGATAAGCAAACAGAAAACTGGTAGTGACTACTTCGCAAAATACCTAGTATCAAATAAATAGAGATCACATAAAAGCTTTTAATGTCTCTTCCAGGTAACCGAAAGTTCGTCTGGAAGACATGAAAGGCTGCATCCTAAGATTATGGGTCTGAAGTTACCTAATACCAAAAAGTACCTACTGAAAAAAAAAAACCCAAACCAAGAGACCCAAATCTATATGCAAATTTAATCACAATAAAAACATACCAATTTTTTGAGGTCTTTGGAGGTGTCTGTGCTTATTAAAAATGCTAAAACAAAACGAGTTATTCCATATGATCAAACCCAACATTTCACTACGAAAGGCCTTCTTAGGAATACCTGTATAGATTCAACACATACTCCAATCAATTTCACCTTTCAGTGTTCTTCTACCAGTGTGCTTATAAACCCTTATATTCGCATATCTGCTACCACATCAGCTGAGATGCCTCTATGTTATCCTAGTTGAATCAAAAATTAAAATACTCTGAATGCAATTCCACAAACTCTTCACGAGGCATACAATGACTATAAATACACTCTAGAATAGACTACAGAAGAGACATTTGTAGATGTATTTTAGATACAAGCCTATTTGTTTTTCTAAGAATGCCTTACAAATCCCCACATTAGCCTTCAAATGAAGGCTGACATGCCAAAGAGCAGAAAGTTTGGTTCCAGAGACTGAGAAAGAAGGTGGTTACAGTTTAGTGAATAATTTCCTTTACTGGGGAGGGGAGAAAAAAAAAAAGTCATGCAAGATTAAGACTTTTATGGTTTCAACAAGCCTTATGATAATAAAGTGAGCCATGACCTTTGAAGTACAATATACAACATAGCTAAGTGAAGACTACAAAGAAAAGTCAGAGTTCACTTAAATATGTGGTTAAAAAAAGGATGTGTGTGCCCACCTGGATTTCTCTTTCCTGTACTGCCCAGACTATGTGTACACAGAAGAGCACTATAGCATTATGAAACTCAGCTGCAGGAGAAACACCAGAGAGCACCGCTCAGCTGGTTACAGAAGGCAGCAAAGAATCAGCCACAGACTGGCCAAAGCACTTTGGGAAACAAGTCACATAAAACACAGAACAGTATTATAACAGTTACTGAGCAGCAGCAGCATCAAACAGCTACTGCTAAAAAAAAGACTCCATTGGTCTAAGTGGAACACATCAGAGTCTGATTATCATCATAGAACTTATTGAGTTGGAAGGGACAACAGCACAGCCCCAAGTATTACACCTTGTATTTGAGTGAGCTGTCCAAATGCTTTTTGAACTCTGTCAGGTTTGGTGCTCTGACCACTTCCCTGGGGAGCCTGTTCCATGTCCAAACACCCTCTGTGGGAAGAATCTTTTCCTACTATCCAACCTAAACCTCCCCTGACACAACCTCATGCCATTCCTTCGGGTTCAGTCACTGGTCACCACAGAAAAGAGATCAGTGCCTGCTCCTCCTCTTCCCCTCCCAAGGAAGTTGTAGACTGCAATGAGGTCTCCCCTCAGTCTCCCCTTCTCCAGGCTGAACAGACCAAGTGACTTCAGCTGCTCCTCATCTGGTTCCCCCTCAAGGCCCTTCACCATCTTCGTAGCCCTTCTTTGGACACTCTCTGATAGCTTTGCATCCTTTGTGAGAAGACCAAAGCTATGTTCAAACACATGAACATTTGCAAATGCTACTGTAGAGGGCACACAGGATTTATCACAGGGGTCTGAGGACATACCTTGCATGGCAGGCATGTACTTTAGGGGCAGAAGATGCTACAAGTGCAACATGCACAGCACACAGTTGGAGACAGGTACATAGTTATGCTGCTCCCCCAGGAAAAACCCAGCACTCTGTATTAAAGAGGCCATTTCATTTCATGATGCCAGGAAGAACAAATTCAGGATGAACCTGGATGAACCCTAAACTCTTATTAAAATTTAGTAGCTTCTCAAAGCCATATACCACATGTGCTGCAGAAATTTTACTAGCAGCTTTGCAGCTTCTATTTTTTAGAAACACAATGTGGAAGACTGTTTCCATGAGCATGCCTCCATATACAAAAGTAGTCACATTTATTACAGAGGATTGATGGAATAGGCACTACAGAAACCAGAACTCCACAAAGCTCTAAGCTGTTAGGGTATTCTGCGGTAATTCTGCTGTCACCTCCAGCCCATTTCCTTCACTACTTTGCTCTTACACTTCAAATCTCGGTCTGTTGCATGAGTGAAAAGACCAAGTATTTACTAGCAAAATTAGAATTCACTGATTTGAATCACACTTCAAGCTTTTGGAAAAAAAATATCACAGGAGGTAAGCTTGTTTTACAAAACAGACTTTAACACTCACATACTCATAATAAGACATTTTTCTTGTTGACAGGTATTATCAAATATTTTTGTTTGCAACTAGCTACTCTCAACAAATCTGAAAGTCCCTTGTTAAGATGCACTTACCACATCCACACAAACAGGGTAAAGCTTCATAATGTTTAAGTGCTGTTTGGGTTTTGGGGTTTTTTTCTTCCCTTTAGCAAGTAAAGGATGCAACTAAATTTGGGTTTTTTTGCTTCCTACACATGGGTGACAATTTGAATCCTGCTGAGAATATACCTTACCTTAAACTTTATATGTAACTTCATCTAGTATGTTCAGTAGATTTTAGGCATACAGGATTTTGACAAAGAATTCCCAAACTGCATGCTTAATTACTAAATATGCTTTACAATAAAGATTTCCAAAGACAGCACAGGTCTGCAGTGACACAAGTCAATCTTTAGGCTTTCAGATACCTCTGAAAGCATTCCTAACATGCTTTAGAATCTGCTCTCATTTTTATGGACATTAAACACCATTACTTCCTAAACTTTCCAACTCCTGCTTTCTCAACTGTAAGTATTCTTCAAGACTATACTTTTCAATTAAAAATGGTTATTTTTCTAGGATTCATTTCTTAATGATGGCAAAACAAAAAACTGGAAACCTCACTGAAGATGGGCCAATGTTTTATGTTCCACATAGGGCAACTGAAGCCAATAGATGATTCAGATAAAACTTCCCCCCCCCCCAAAAAAAAATTGAAAGCATGACATTTAGAAAAACAATGTTTCTGCTGTATAATTAAGACTGCAAAAATACAACTTGACATACCATTCAAGTACATAGAGTAAAAAACCAAATGAACTTGCATACATTTAAAACAATTTCTCCGAGCATTTAAGGCCCATCATCAGATAAATTTGAAATGGCAATCCCAATATAATACACAGATTTTAATACTTCACCCAAACCGGCTTCTCAGTAGCACATATTCAAATCTAAGAAAAGCCTGTCACACCAGCAGCTACCATGGGTGTTTGTTTTCATACCAGCACAGATACACAAATTCTGAACAAGTACAACACTGGCACTACATCTACTAATTTGACAGCCTCAAATACTCGTTTAGCCAGAGAAAATGCTGAGTTGCTACTGCCTCCAAAAAGGCTTACAGTCTTTTACAACTGAATTTGGTATTAGAAAAAAATCCTTGTGCACAGGTACACTTTTTCAGAAATAAGAGTTCTGTCAATTAAAACATCTGAAGGAGGCTGCAGTCTTTTTTAGTTCAGCCAATTTTCTTCTCACTTCAGTTTTAGGTTACCGACACAATAAAAACAGTCAATTATAAAGCCAAGCAAGAGGCAGAAAGTAGTTTCTTTCCCCAGGTCTGATGCAAGCCTCCGTACATGCTACAAGCCTAAAGGCACACATTTTTACAGGGGTTCAAGAATTAAATGCTAATGTCTAAACCTGGACACTCTCCTGCAATCCATGAGTTTATCTCTTTAACCGAGGTCGGAAGGGACTTCCAATGGTCACCATGTCCAAGACCAGCTCAAAACAGATCTAACTACAAAAGGTTGCCAAGGGCCACATCCAACATCATCTTGAACTCCTCCATGAAGTTCCAATCTCTCTGGGCAACTTCTTTCAGTATTTTACCATCCTCATGGGAAAAATTATTTTCCTTATATGTAATCAAAATTTCCCATTCTTCCAAATTACCTCTGTTGCCCCTCACACTATTGCCACACAGTTCAAGGAGTCTGACCCCATCTTCTCTATATCTCACAGCCAGTTAGTTGAGCCTTCTCTGCACCTAAGGTTGAGCAAACCCAACTCAGCCTCTCTGTTTCTTGGGGGCACTTCAGTGGATTCACAGATCGATGTGGCTACGTCAGCATCTTTCCAGGAAGCTGAAAACTGGACACAGTTTGCAAGAGCAGTCTCACAAATGCTGAGTAAGGGGGAATAATCACTTCTTCATGGAGACGTTAATGAGATTTAGTTTTTTGGGATAATTTTTTTTTTCACCAGAAATATCTGCATTTAAATTTGCATGCAGATGTGAAAAAACCCCACCATTCTGTACTAAAATTCCTTTTCATTCCAGTGGACAGGGCAGTTCTTTAACATCTTTATCTTATCCTAACTTTTATCTGAAACATGGGCTTATTCACATCACTGCTACCAGCAACTCACTGTAGCAAGAAAACCTTCCATTATCTTCTCCAGTCATCTTTTTAAGTGTGCCCTCCCAAAGAAGTTACACTAAACTGAATTACAGCAAAAGCATCTAAAAAAAAAACCACAGTGATGCCATTCAGCATCCTGAATGAAGTTCCATCCAAGATGAAACTGCCCCACGTCCTGAAGCATCCCAGTAGTACGACTGCTTTCTCTAGAAGAGTAAGCACAAATCACAGGACCACACAAGCTCTTTTCTGCATGTACACACAAAAGCTTTCAGTAAAAAGTATCTGTGCTGCTCATTTTGATAGCTGTTAGAATTCAGGACTTGTGACAGTTTTAAAGGAATGCAAATCCCACAGTCCTCCCACTCTTCTCAACCAAACTATTTCTTGTCTTCCTGAGGTAGCAGTACCTTGTTTACAAAGGCATGTATGGAATAAGCTATCTGAAGGTTGCTACAGGCATCTGAAGGCCTTCTAGAAACATCAGGGATATTAAAATTTGTTTATACAATGCCAGCTCCTATCTAACTAACTTGAAGATACCTGGCACAACAGAAATTAAGAACTTGGTATCTAAAACCTATATTCCAATTATAATTCTTTTTCAGTTTGAGATTATTTTTTCTTCAACTTCTAGAAGCACAACAGAACCATTCCAAGGCGAGAAGCTCAATTAAGGAGTGAAGGATCCAATATTACTAAAAATCTGTCAGCAATAATAGGTAGATTCTAATAAGTTATCATGGAAAATAAGGGTACCTTCTCCCATTGAGTATGTCTCAATCCCCCTATTTTAAGTAAGAAAATTCTTTTCAGATGCAGCATTAGAAAACCATTAGTCATTTGCAAAACACTCCAATGGAGAAATATATTCCAGTTTAAAGCAGCATTGCAGAAAGAAGCTATTTCTCTGCACTTTTTAGTATTCCCACAAGTGTCTTGATAGATCCTAAATACCATTTTTCTATTGAACTCTCTCTTAACACTCTCCAACAGAACAGACGGACATAAAAAGCAGAATCATGCACAACTTGAACAGGTAACTTCACTGTTCTTTTACTTACATTTGCTTTCTTTCTCCTGCCTGTGTTCATTTCCTCAAATCAGGACAATATCCTTTGAGATGTCAGGCTTTCATCTTACAGTAATAGCACAGTATTATACCAAAGCTTTAAATCAGTTTTAAGCCCATCCATAGATTACTATTCTTTCTAACCATACACTCCCTTAACTGTATACGGTCAGAAACCAGTCTCTTTTCTCCAATATTCCACAATTTTTAACTGCTATATGATTCTTGAGCCTCTTTTAATTAAAGTGTTCATAGTGACATGGTTGGACTCACTGAATTTGAACCTCTAAACAGATTAACTTTAAGCAGGACCAAAGTAATTTGAACACAAGACTTCCTAGGAAAGCAAAGAGCTGTTACTTATATTAGTATTTCAACAGAATGCTTTCTTAACGTGCTGAAACCCTGAGTTCAAATGGTCGCTTTCCCAGTCATTGATGATACTTCGTTAATCTCCAAAGTCAGTAACTGCAGTCTTAATAGGCAGCAAGTTCCACTCTCTTAGCAAAGAGAAGGATTAGCAGTTCAGAAGGAGACAAAGTAATACAACCTCTTTAAAAATTAAGGTGAACAATTTCACCCTTTTCTGCTCATGCTGAAGTTACAGTGAAGAACCTACTCTGTGTCAAATACCACTCTCCGTGGAGGGAGTATCATAAAGAAACCCTTGAATCTGAACTCTGGAGGTTTTTTTAGGATTAAAAAGCCCCGCAAAACAACATAAACAAACAAAACAAAAAGTCCTCAAAACTTACAGAGGCAACCACAGCAGATATGTCCTAAGTAGGAGAGGACTTCTTTTTTTCTTCACATCATTAAAAATGGGTAAAGCTTTCCTGCATTATCAAACCCTACAGGGGCTACTACCCTGTCTCTAAGCTCTCCTCTCTCAAGCTCAAGGGTTTTCCAGATAAATTGTCAGGGACTGCAACACTTCTTTATGCCAGTGGTTTTCCTTGCCTCTCCTGTTCCCATCATTTTACCTCAATCTCCTCCTGCCTCTTCTCTCACTAACACTGTAATAGGCTTTCTTACAAAAGCACCATTCTTTTTCTCATTCTTACTTTTTTGGGAGTTTTTCCTACTAAGTAGGAATTGCACTCTTGCATGTAAGCTGCTTCCTTTTTGGTACCTGATTACTTTGCATTCAAAAGAGCTCTCCAGTTGCAGATTCTCAAATGCTGCATGCAGTATGTACATAGTATATACATATATAGACAAATATATTCAACACACAGTAAGCACTAATGTGTTTCCCTTCTCCTGTGCAAAGGCCCAACAGTCAAAATTTAGAAGGTAAAAGATCAATTAAGCACCTAAATCTGTGACAGATCAGCAACCAAATCTTTTAGCAGCTTATCACTACTGATGCTACTTGAGAAAGCTGTACATGGTGAGTTCCCCTAAAAGGTCGCTTCTTCCAGTATGGTTCTAACATTTAGACCCTTATTTTAAAAGTTAGCAACCTGGCCCACATAAAATTATAGAGAAAAGAATGTAAGACTCCTAATTATAAATCTCTGCTTGACCACGAAGCAGCTGCCAGAAAGATACCAAATTTTCCTACACTCTTCTTACATCCTCTGACAACACCACTACACTTTTGGCTTTTTGGTAAGATTTCTTGTGATCACTTCTCCAAAGTACACTTGCCCCCTTCAGAAACAGTTATCCCAAATGCCTCAGGCCTCCAAAACATATCTGCGCGTAGTATCACACACAAGCTACTAACTGAATAGAACATTGCATAAAACAGCAAGGTTTTAACATCTATGGTTTTTCCATTCAAATGCGGCGTCTCCCATGTTTTCCAGATACACAGCTGAAGAAAATCCTTGAGGAAAAAGCTTCCTTACTCCACTTTTCTGTTCTTCTGAAGTAGCAGAACACGACTGTATTCAGACCTTCTTCTTTAGAAAGCACGGTGTGGGGAAAAACACAGAAGAACGCTCATCATCACCATGCTTAGTCTTAATTCAAAGATTTACATCTAAGGTTTCCCAGCCAGCAGTGCTTGGTGTTTGCATGGCAAGGCTACCCGTGCCACAGCTCCCCGAACCAATACAAGCTGGCACTGCTGCCAAGGGAAAGTATTGTACCCTCCTCCTCCATTTGTTCACTCCCAACACCGTGCTGTCACCTCCAAAGGGCCAGGACAAGACTATGAGCATCCATCTAGAGAAAGAAATGCAGTAAATATCCTGAATTAAAGACAACTCGGGCAAAAAGAAGCTTGGTTTTACCTTGCATCAGTTCTCAATCTGGTTCACTCAAGTGACTGCACAAGCCTACACTGGAAAAAACAGCGGGGACAGCAGAGGACTGGAAAACAGGAGCACCAGGAGGGATGACAACCAAAGGCTTCTCTCAAGAAGCGTCCAAGGAAACAACCTATTTCATACTGCTGGGACCGACCTCATGAGAACCAGTAAGTTCCCTACAACGTGACACAAAACTTGAGGGTTCTGCAGAGAAACAACTGGAAGTCTGTGAGCACAGTCGGATGGGAAGTGCTGCGCCAACCTCCAGCTCTGCCCTCGGGGGAGGACCCCGCTCAAGGCTACTTGTGCCCCCAGCCCTGTGCATCCCACCTGTAACAACAAAACAGCCGCGAGGAGCTGCTAAAACCTTCCCTTCCAAGGCACAGACCTCCCGTGTTACAGCGAGGTTTCAGTCCCAAGCCATGCCGCGAGCAGAAGCCTTGCCGCGAACTTACGGCCGCGACTCCACGGCCGCTCATTTCACACGCACCGCCCTCCCTCCCTCCAGCCAGCCCAGTTCAGCCGCCGTCCCTCACAGCCA